>JACEEZ010020100.1:116428-153928 GCA_016584305.1 Chionoecetes opilio
CCTTGTGTGCTTAGCCATGTTATGCCTCCTCGTCCCTGACAAGAGACTTAAACTGAATATCATGTTCGGGAGCGTGCCAGACTGCGATGCTGGGTAGAGTATGTTTATTGTTTGTGGTGGATGGATGAGGTAGGGGAGGAGGGCCCGGCCTGCACATGATGGATGGCGGTGAGGGTGGTGACGGGGAGTGATGATGGCAATGGTGGGAAGCGTGGGTACTTGACTCAAGAGGGTATTGTGTAGGATGTATCTGTGGTGCCCGGAGGTTAGCCCAGTAGTAGCGTATGAGAACCAGTAGTGGAAAGGAAGTGGTTATAATTCAATAAGACAGTGAATATAGATTACATGAAATGAAGCTTTGTTAGCGAGGAGAAACGATGGAGGTTGTGAAAAAAAATTGCATGTGCGGCTCGAAACAGTACATGGAGAGCCAGTTTTCTCAGCAAGCATGATTGATTACACAAACACGAAGACATGAAGCCGGAGACAAGCACAACAACTGCCTCTATATAGTGTTACATCATAAACACTGCGGCGGGAAACATGTAACTGCAGTGCGGGATAGAACAAGAAAAAGATGGTAATACATGTTTGTGTGTGCATCCTGAATGAACTGGTGTGTCAGGTTGCATGTAAAAACAAACGTGTGTGTCATATTACATCCGAGACAATCTGGTGCTTCGGATTGCATCTTGAGACAAAACTGGTGTATCAAATTGCATTAGAAAACAACCTGGTGTGTCGTTCTCCATTCGAAGACAAATTGGAGTCATATTGCATTTAAAAACTAACTGGTGTGTCATATTGCATTTAATAACAAATGGGAGTCATATTGCATTTGATAACAAATGGGAGTCATATTGCATTTGATAACAAATGGGAGTCATATTGCATTTGATAACAAATGGGAGTCATATTGCATTTGATAACAAATGGGAGTCATATTGCATTTGATAACAAATGGGAGTCATATTGCATTTAATAACAAATGGGAGTCATATTGCATTTGATAACAAATGGGAGTCATATTGCATTTGATAACAAATGGGAGTCATATTGCATAATAATAATAAAGACAAGCGTATCAAAAAATGCAATAATAAGCAATAATACTCGTAATACAGTCGGAACACGAGCCTGTATATACGAGCAGCGCACGCCCGCAGAACACCTACAACCACGTCACCGCGGCGAGTAAGTAAGCTAAACCAGCAAGTCGAGCGCAAGACACGTAGTCGGGATGTGCGGCGCGCCTCCTCCTCACCAGCTGAGTAAATCGAGGCAAACTGAGTAAAAATGAAAACTCGAGGCAGCTGTCGGATTACTCGCAGCAGCTGTACATCACGGTGGCAGCTGAAGGATCCGGCAAAGCTCTAATGAAAACAAAAGTTGGCTTGGTCAGTTTCACCCTCTAGGCGTCATTGTGCACGAATGACCGCTGTAATCGTTTGTAAGCAGCCCCGCGTTGTCATGCGTGGCGGGGGGAAGCTTGCGTTGGACGGCGTGAGTTATGATCGACTTTATATCGCGAGGAGGAATGTTAGGAAGGAAAATTGGTGGTTTGGGAGGCAATAGCTGTCATGTTGCTATCACACGTCACAGTTTTATGCCCTACACACACACTCTCTCTCTCTCTCTCTCTCTCTCTCTCTCTCTCTCTCTCTCTCTCTCTCTCTCTCTCTCTCTCTCTCTCTCTCTCTCTCTCTCTCTCTGATCCTCGAGTGAGTCTCCACCCTTTTTTTCTCCGTTTCCCTTTTTGCGTCTACTTCGTATGCTCTTATTATTTTCCTTTCCCTTCTTCTTCTATATCTTTTCCTCCTCTTCCTCCTCCTCCTCCTCTTCCTTCTCCTCCTCTTCCTCTTCCTCCGCCTCCTCCTTCTCCTCCTCCTCCTCTTCCTCTTCCTCATCCATCGTCTCTTTGATGTCCTGCAGCATGTAATTATAGATAAATAGAAAGCCGAGAGCTCAGACGAATATAGATAAAAATTAAGAAAAACCTTTAGTCGAAAATAAACAACAAACACAGGGGAGAGAGAGAGAGAGAGAGAGAGAGAGAGAGAGAGAGAGAGAGAGAGAGAGAGAGAGAGAGAGAGAGAGAGAGAGAGAGAGAGAGAGAGAGAGAGAGAGAGAGAGAGAGAGAGAGAGAGAGAGAGAGAGAGAGAGAGAGAGAGAGAGATTTATCTAATGAGGCATCTATCTTGCCTCTCCAGATGGACCTCAGCTGGTGTAGGTAATGTGCTCTCCCATCCTCCCACCTCGCCCCCTCACACCCCCACCTACGCCGTCACAGTCACGCCCACACCTCTCAAATAGGTCACCAGCACTGCCCTCCAACCTATCACGCCCGCGGAAGGTAAACAGGGTGAAGGGAATGAATGGGATGACTCAGTGAGGATGATGGAAATGCAGGAAAGGGTTAGGGGAGGAAGAGGGAAGGAAGGGAAGGGAGGGAAGGAAGGGAAGGAAGGGAAGGAAAGGAAGGAAGGGAAGGAAGGGAAGGGAGGGAGGGAAGGGAAGGAAATGTGGTTATAGAGGACATCAACTTACATTCATGATTGGTGAAGATTTGCACTATACGGACAGTGGCTCTCACATCACACACACACACACACACACACACGCGCACACACACACACACACACACACACACACACACACACACACACACACACACACACACACACACACACACACACACACCACACACACACACACACACACACACACACACACACACACACACACACCACACACACACACACACACACAACACACATCACACACACACACACACACACACACACACACACACACACACACACACACACACACACACACACACACACACACACACATAACATTAAAAAAACATCCCAATCGTGGCCTAATCCCTTGACCATCCTTACACAAACGCCCTTAAACTCATTCTCCTCAAGACCTCATATCCCTCAGTCCCTTCAGAATCGTCCTCCCTTGCCTCCATAGACCAGCATGATGTCACTTCCGGCGCCTGTGGGAGGAGTTGTTGAGGAGTCGTTGCGTTGCGTCGCTCCCTCGGCTTTGAGTCACGCCGTCACCGCCGCCTCCTACAGCAACACAGGGAAATGTTTGCTGGTCGTGTGAACCTGTGTAAACCCTGTTATCGGCCGCCGCGGAGGGTGTTTCCTGCAGCGTTTCGTCACCCGTTACTGAGTCATTGGGATTTTGTGCCGCCTTTCCTCCAACAACGTCATTATGATATAGTTCCCTTTGGTCTCAGAACCGCTAAGTAAATAACGTGTTTAATGTGTTGATGCAATAGGAGCCTTGTCAGCTGATCGGTTACTGGCAATGTTACCTAAAAAATGGGACGGTTTCTATAATGTCCAAAGCTTCGATTCCTGAGATACACTACAAAATAAAGTCATAAAAACTCTTACACTTATATCTGAGAACAATCCGTCATGGTTTTTGATAGATATGAGAACTATATATAACGATTAGCAAAGGTGCGATTAGCTGCAATAGTATATGTTGAGACACCAGGCAGTAGAGTTTAATTGTCTCACATAAGGAAAAATCTTGTTCCTCGAGTCTCCTAACAAACTCCAATTAGATAACAGTACTGTGTTCATATACTGTTGATAGTTGAGTCGTAGTGCATAGTGCATATGCTAGGATAGTATTTGTTGAGACACCAGACAATACAGTTTAATAGTCTCACGTAAGGAAAAATCTTGTTCCTCGAGTCTCCTAACAAACTCCCATTATAGATAACAGTGCAGTGTCGTGACTCGAGTGTTTACCATGCCATCCAGCCCGCCAGGTAATGGTGTAGAGGAGGCACTGTCCAAGCTGACGTGTTGAGGCCCGCGTGCTGCAGCTGAGCGGTCGGCTGTCTCCCTCGCACCGACCGCAGGAAGTGAGCGATTAACGTGATGGAACAACGTTGATTTGTTTGGGTGGCTCGCTGCAAGGGAAGCGGCCGATCCCTCCATCATATCACCCTTGCCGCCATAAAACCTTTCCTGCAAGCCTTCTCACCGGCAACACTATACAACCTACTCCAACCCAAGGAATATATCTTCTATATTCCTTGCTCCAGCCATCACCGGTATAGCTGCATCATTGCCTCACCATAACTACGAGGACACCATAACCACCACAACCATTACTGTGCCTTGAATATAACTACACAAATCATGACAACTTTTCCATAAGACACAATCAGAACTACTACTACAACAACCTCCACTGCCTGATACACTTCCCACATTCCTTACTGTTTTCACCTCTTGTTTTCATCGGCAACACCATAAGAACTCTGGCAGTATTTTATCGTCACTCTCGTCAGCTATCTAGACATCCTCATGCACCTCAGCATAGGTTTTTTTTCACAGATGACACGTGTCCACTTTCCTACCAAATCCTTTTCCAAATGTTGTTATGGTATATCATTACATTCATGAGATAAGTGGATTAACATTATCTAGTTTTATTTACACAGACACACACACACACTCTCTCTCTCTCTCTCCTCTCTCTCTCTCTCTCTCTCTCTCTCTCTCTCTCTCTCTCTCTCTCTCTCTCTCTCTCTCTCTCTCTCTCTCTCTCTCTCCTCTCTCTCTCTCTCTCTCTCTCTCTCTCTCTCCTCTCGATCTGTATATATATACATATATATATATATATATATATATATATATATATATATATATATATATATATATATATATATATATATATATATATATATTTGTTTATTTATTTATTTATTTATAAATTTATTTATCTATCAGTTTTTTCCTCATGTTATGAAAACGAGTGTGAGGCTGCCTGAGGCGGAGGGTTAAGAGGTGTTGCATGTCACGAAGGAAAGAAAAAAGATTAAAAGGAAAAGAAGGAGGGAAGAGGGAGACAATGTTAATAAATACCACATAGAATAAGAAAGAAAATTCGTATATTTGAAGTCATACGAAACAGCAATGATGAAGCTGCGTCAAAGATGAAATAGAAGATGTGTTGAGAGTATGAGTATGACAGTGGCTCGTGTGAGGAAGCAAATAAAACAGGAAAAAAGGAGAGGAAAGGAATGAGGAGTAAGTGGAGAGGAAGGAGGAGAGAAGATGAGAGGAGGAGGAGGAGGAGGAGGAGGAAGAGGTAATCTGAGTCGCTGGAACAAATGGTGGTCTTGTTAGTAGTTTGTCGGACATGTTTGGCTGATAGTGCCACTTATGGGTGATAATACGAGAAGGAGAAGGTGGAGAAAGAAGACGGAGTGAAGTGGGAGGAGGAGGAAGAGGAAGAGGAGGAGGCGAAGGAGAAGAAGCAGCTGTAAAGACAGGAAGAGGAGGAGGAAGGGAGCGAACAAGAGAAAGTAATGATACGAGAAAAAATGAACAGAAAAACGAAAGAGGAAATGGGAGAGGATCGGCCGATCGTAATGGCAGCACGGGAGGCCTGGTGAAGCTTGTGTTCATGATAGGATGAACTCGATCACGGATATGAGTGGAAAGATACTTGTCCTGATACTTGCTTCAGTTCTGCCTGCATCCCATTCATCCTCGCACTGCCATCACCACTGCCACTCGAAGATAACACACACACACACACACACGCACACACACCCTAGGGGTACTCCGTAGTGTAGTGGTTAGCACGCTCGGTTCACAACCGAGAAGTCCCGGGTTCGATCCCCGGGCGGAGCGGAAACAAATGGGTTGTTTCCTTAAAACCCGAGCCCCTGTCCACCCAGCAGTGAATGGGTACCGGGTGTTAGCCGGGGTTTGTGACCTGCTCTCCGGGGTGCTGGCTTCGGCCAACACAAAGCACTAAGGATGAATGATAAAAATGTTGATATGGAGACGGGGCCATACGAGCGATCAGGCCCTGTAAAATACAACTAGGTGAATACACACACACACACACACACACACACACACACACACACACACACATTATGCTGTCTGTATAAGACTTGCATATTTCATTTTGGAAACATTCTCACCCGATTCTACCATATATGAAGCATGTGTTCTAAGAACCTTTTCACATGTCAGACACACATCAATTACATCATCTGAAGCGAAAATCAAAGTGCCTCTACTCTTCAGCTAAGCCAGTGAAGTAATATCACTGTAACAAGTACTCACAAGAACGTCTCTAGGCAAAACTCACACTGCAATGATTGCTTTTGTTTGTATACATCAACACCCCTGCAGCTACATAAGCAACAGTTTTATGTGAACATGATGACAAATGTGACGACTTGGGAACATGAAGGTAATCATGGTCATAATGAACAGGCTTCTCAGACACATTCATCAAGTACTCGATTAATACCTATATACGTATATATATTAAGATTAATACGTATATACGTATTAATACGTATATACGTATTAATACGTCTCGCCCTCACACCCTCCCTGCTTCACCATCTTTCGCCCAGCACTCATCGCTGCTTCGTTTTGAAGCTTCGTCTTGTTACTTCAATGCCTCAAACCAGTGCTCGACCCTTTGTCTCGAGCCACCACTCATTCCCTCTGCTTCCCGACTCCCTCACTCCGCCACCACCCTCAGTGGAAGGCTGCCTCGGGACACCACCACCGCACGGCGCCTCCTGGCCTCCTGCCGTCCAGCGAGTATTACATTTATTTTCTACGTCGGGTCACAAGTTCCACCTGTGACTCGCTGTACCCGTGAGTTCCATTTTGACCTACTCTGCCGGAGTGTTTGTCTGAGCGTGTGGACGGGCAGAGTTAGGTGGCATGTGGTAATGTGGCGTCACACTGAGTGGGAGCGGCGAACTTTTTTTTATGTATGAGCCTACAGCGCCTGAAGGCTTCTTCTCTATAGGATGCTGATGGTTGACCCTCGGCCGTGGTGGCACAGGTAGGATTTCTCAAGGCTAAGGGAGGAGCTAAGGAGCTCTCTCTCGGCTTTGGGATTTCTATAATACCGCCTGTTCTTGCCGCCCCAGGTATCTCTGCGAAGCACTTATCGTCGAAAGAGGAAGGAAGAGGGAAGGGGGGATATTTTTAACGACTTTCGGCTGCATATTATAGTTGAGGTAATTCTTTGATTATGATTGTCTAAAATGGTTTTTAGAGGCTCAAAAGTAATCCCCTCAGTTTCTAAGAAAAATAACTTTTGTATATTTACCACGTCAATATCTGCCCAACACCCCACGGCATATACCTATATAGATTGTGGGGTATAAGTGCAGTGTAAACCAATACACGATCGGTGGTTTTAAGTACCCTGAACGTTTAGTTCTCTTCATAAGGAGTATTTCTGACCCCTGCAACAGTTGCCGGAAATGAAAAATAACACAAGGGGTGACTGGGGGGCGAAACCCCCCAGCGAGGTTAGGTTACGAAATCAATGCCCAGGTTAGGTTAGTTAACTAGCAGGGGGATCTGGGGGGGGCTTAGCCCCCCATTTAGGTTAGGAAATAATGGGTCAATAGTGAGTATTGGTTGAAACGTGCATATTTACCGGCTGTGATATCTTTCTATCACTCTCCCGGTGGCCACTGAGAGACGTGCCACACAAATGTTTTCATCTTTAGATCGTATCAACGTCAATGTTTATTATTCTATCCATTTATTCACTCATAAGTATGTATATTCACACGATGGGTAGTGGTAAGGAACTGAGAGTTCGGTGCGTTCCTTTTTTCTGTCTTATATTTTCAATTAAATATTGTTATGCAATTTGTTTTACTTTTGTTAACTTATTTATTTGGATAAAACTGCAGGTTACTGCAATACAAGGACATTGGTTACGTAACCTGACCTAACTTGGGGGCTGCGCTGCCCTAAAGTAAAGGTAAAGAGGGGGGCATACGCTATGCTGCGCGTGGCCTTCGGTGCTCATCTCCGTGGCATTAGCCCTTTGAGCCTGTGGTGGGTTAGGACCCGTTACCCCGGGACACAGGGCTAGTGTGACATCCGCGTTACCACAGTTACCTTACCCAGGTTTCCCCAGGTACCCATTTATCAACCCCGAAAGGGAGGAAGAACAGCTGAAGAACAGCGCTGCCCTAGACCCCCACTATTTCACTAACCTAACCTGAATATTGGTTACATAACCTAACCTGTCTGGTAGGGCTATAGACGACCCTTCCCTCTACGCCCCTACGCCCCTCCCCTTATGTTATTATTCATTTCCGACGGCTGATGTAGGGGTTAGAAATAATGCAAATGGACAGATCTTCGTAAATCTATAGTAATGATAACGCGTCTTTGATGAGATGAACAGCTTCTCTTTCTTCGTACTTACATGCCTGAGATTCATGTTTGTTGCAGGTGCTTCATTTGACCGCGGTCCGTGGGAACGACAGTCACGCTATTGGCACACAGTAGACACATCCTAATAAGGCGTTCCCGCGCCACTCTGACTCAGTACAGTGCTTACAACAGGGACATCACCGCTCTAGCAATCACATGATGTCTCCCTTCTACCGACACATCTATCACGCATCTATTCACAAGCTAAATAATGCACTTTTAAAACCATTATCACAATTCACGTTAAATCATTGTTTTACGTTGCAGTTTTTTTTCTCTCAAGTTTTCTCTTATCTTCGTGTGCGTGTCGACTCTCCAAGGACTGCCTCCGCTCTGTAGTATATATACGAACACAGTCTATTTTTTATTTTAATATCTCAGTCATGTATACGGCGCGATGTGTTTTTCTCTACTCAGAGGTTTGCTATGCTTGGCCTCGTCCTCCCGTCAATAAGTCCGCCTCTCATGTATATGGCAAAGCTCTGGCCATGCATCACTGCCTCAACAGGTGATTACCATGGCTACTCGGCTCATCTTTACCGCCACTTAGCGCACCTGTCTGTGATTACATTTTCTCATAAGTTCCCAGTAATAATGTTACATCACTCTGTCTTAATGCTTCATCACTTGTTGTCTTGTGTCGCCCTTTGCACAGCTACTGCAGCCCTCCACTTTGCTCCCCTTCTGCGGCCCCTCTACGAGACTACTCCTGTCTGTGCCGTTGCTGTTCGTATTTCTTATAGAGAAGAATTTTAATCAATATTTTCATGCCTAAATTCGTATACTTGCCAGCTGGAGAAAATTGTGTCCTGCTTTACTTTTCCACTTTACTATTTGACTCCTCAAGAACTAGTTCACGTTGTGATATTTGAGAATCACTTCTTATTTATTGCTACATTAGAGTTTAGTGGGATTCTCTCACCACGCCATTTTGCAGCCCTTTGATATGTCGCCTGTACAAAGAAATACGCCTGACGCAAATTTTACATACATGTTTCATTATATTAGACTGCGTTATATATCACTAAGTGTTGAATAGTCCACGATTCCCGTCAAAAGATTTACTTCGTTTCTTTTTTGCCAGTGATTTAGTGCTTCATGACTCCGGTAAAGACCTTAGTACAGTGTTTCTTAACATTTTCACCACCACGCCCCTTCAGCAGTGGGTCCTTGCCTCCATGCCCCCCCTTCACTTCTTCAACCAAGATATTTCAAAATAATCCTGAATCTGAAAGTAAAACTAAAAAAATGCGTGTTTTTAACACTTTTGTTGTGCACATGATCATTCAATAACACCTTGCTTGCACGTCGCGTTGCATAGCTGGCGTAGCTTCTGGTGTGCGACGGCCTTCACTTCAAGGGATGATAATAATTATGGCAAGCATTAATAATAATTAGGGTGCGGTCGCACTGAGATCGAGAAGGCGAGCGAGAGCTTTATTAAAAATAGATAACGCTCTGGCCGTATAATAGTAATAATAACTGATAACTGATATATCTGATAATGATACTAATAATATCAATAATATTAATAATGATAATAATGCTAACAATAATATTAATAATGATAATAATGCTAACAATAATAGCTTAATGATAATAATAGTGATACTTATAATGATAATACTAATATGTAATGGTAATTTTGATAAAATAGTAATACGTAGTAATACAAATTATTTTGATATTTATAATAATAATGATAACGATAATGACAGTGATGATAAAAATAGTAATAATGATGATGATAATAACAATAATAATAGTAATAATAATAGCAAAAAATACTATTGCATAAAAGTCTGTATAGTAATTGAAATGTGGCAAGGCGTCACCGCAGAGTTTTCAGCCACGCGCGGCCACACCTGCTTCTCTGTAGTGACTTGCTTGGCTCACCCTCGCAGCGAGCTAGCTTCATGTTAAAGCGAAGGCCGAGCTTCAAGTTAAATACTTGACAGTTCTTCCTTTTTATCTCTTGGCTCACGCCCCCCTAGGTAATTACCCTCGCCTAAGGGGGCGCCCCCCCCCCCCCCCCCCAGGTTAAGAAACGCCGCTTTAGTAAATGCGAATTGAAAATGTAAGAAATCAGTGTTTTCAGTGCGAGAGAAAGACAATATCAAACATTGCAGACTCAGTAGTAACTGTGCCTGGATACCCAACACGGTTATTACCGGACACAAGGGCAGCTTGATAAATGGAAGCTACTTTTGTCCTTTACTTTATCCACCCTTGAGTTCATTAGGACGTCTTACGTATCCACTAATAGAGCAACAACACTAACCCAGACAAGGTTAATTAAGGTGTTGAAGGTTACGGTTGTTACGTGTTGTTACGGTTCACTGCCCAGGCGACCCAGGGTTGGCCGCGGCACCGGGCGGCGGCCGCTCAGGAACGCAGGGCTGGCCGCGGCACCAGGCGGCGGCCGCTCAGGAACGCAGGGTTGGCCGCGGCACCAGGCGGCGTAACTTGCCTTGCTTAGATGAATGGATTGATAACAAGGTAAATGATGGAGGTGTCCGGGCAGTGGCTTGATCGCACGCCTTAAGGACGACGTGGAGTAAAATCGTATTGAGAAATTTCCTTTGTAGGTTTTTGTGTGTCGGGGAAAAAAGTGTTCTCTCCCCATCTTGACAGGAAGGAGTGTGTTTAGGATGAATACTTATTTACTGCCAATTGTCTCCAATGAATTAGATAAGAAACTGAATAAATAAGTAAGTAAACATTGATTGAAATGAATTAAACATTACAAAACAACAATGATGGTAATGTTGAAGAATATAAGTAATGATAATAATGACAAGAGTTGTAAGAAAAATAACTATAATGATAATAATATTAATAATGATAATAATAATGATAGTAATGATAATAATGATGATAGTAGTAATAACAATTATAATAATAAGTTTCAGTGATATCAATTGGCAGCGTTTTCATGGTATTGATGAGTTAGAACAAATTCGCAAAAAAAAAAAAAGGTTTGTTTTCCTCCAGAACCTGATCGTAAAGTGTAATTGAAGACTAACTTATCAATATCTTTATTGTATCATTACTTGTCTATGCTTTGAGAGGTTTATTGGGTAGTCTTCTGTTACAAAATGCGTGCAAGCATTGTATACCATATGAATGCTCATGTTTTACTGAAATGCAGCAGAAACCTTTGGTCGTATTATTCTTTTAGCTTTTTTTTTTCGTGTAGCTAGTCCACACTCTCAGAAATGGGGGGTATATTAAGGGTAGAATTGTTACATCGCACCATCACTACCCTTTTTAAACCCTATGTCCAGGCTGGAGGGTAGATGCTGTCGATTATACCCTTCATCTACCCTTTATCTACCCTTTTTAGACGAGAGGGTTGGAAAAGGGTATATTTGCTTCGATCCGAAAGGGTGTATTTGTAAGGATAGAAAAAGGGTAGCAGTATTTCATCACTACAAACACCCTTTTTCTACCCTTTTCCTACCCTTTTTTTCTAAGCGTGCATCTTATTATACAAGCGAGTATATTAGTAACACTTTCAGAAGTTGTCATTTTGCTTTCACTAACTCTGTCTTTTTGGTTCTCTCTCGACCACACTGAGAACTAAACACGCATGAGCCGTTGAGTTCACTCTTAACCATCAAGACGAACACCAGGAACTCAAACATTTCGCACGTTAGCTACATAATGCTGAGCTTCTGACCTTTCTCTTATTTCTCAATGGAACAAAGAGGACCTTGTGGCTATCACATTTTAACATCTGCCAGCTACTCCCTGTCTTCCACAAAACAATCCTCTCTTCTTGGATGATACTCAGCTGTGTCGGATGTACCAGCGCGTCGGACATCATTAATTCCTCAAGCGTTTACAAATGTATTTTATTATTATAATGGGAGACTCTTAACCTGTATGTCTTCCCCCGCCATGGCAGCGTTAGGTTATAGTCTATTTTTTCAACGAGGCAAAAATTCCATTCTATCTTAAGGTCTCATGCTTAAAATGATGCCTATGTTTACCTGATAATATGGTTAGATATGATAAAATATAACTGAAATTTAGAAGAACCGTATATAGTATTCCCTTCTCCTGGCATTAAATATCAGTCAATAAGCAGCTAGGGGTCAGGATTTTTCACCTCGTTAAAAACATAGACTATAGGTAAGACTAGGTTTAGTAAGGTAAGGATGTCGAAACTACTCCAAAACTGCTCTCCATTCTACCGTGGTGTGTGTGTGTATGCCAGGGGTTTGCTCTGTCGCTTTGCGGGCTCAAGGGTTGTTGTCTGAGTATTGCCATGCTCACTACGCACAATGCTGTGTTGTCATTCCTCTCGTCAACGCGCCAATCTCTCTGTGACTCGCTCCTTTCTTCCTCGGCATTACAATGTATCTCCTCACGCCATCATCACAAACATTGTCTGTACTGAACGTGCTGATTATATATATCTCTGCCTTTCTTCAGGCCGCTCCGTTGAAAATGTACTTGTTAAATACTTTTGTGCCTTTTTTCCATTTCCAGAGATAATTATTTCTTATATTTTCCATTCCCAACATACAAGTGAATCCGCTAAGAATTGTTAACTTTTTTACACCTCGCTTTCTGGAGGAGTTTATCATAGTCATTCTTACAACAACACCAAAATGTAATGGAAGTGGGATGAATGGATGGTGGGTGTTCTTTGCCAAAGGGTGGACAACGAGTTGTTGTTCATATCTGGCAGACTCTTTGATTTTGTTCAAGCAAAGATAATATTTATGCAGATGCAAATATTCACAGATCGCTCAAAGAGCCGTCTGGTTTTATTATATTGATGTTATCTGAATCTAATTTAGATAATTATGAAATTTTAGCCAACTTGAAATATTTAGATTGAATCTTATAAGACTGTAATGTTCACAAAAACAGGTGTACTGAAAACTAAATATATCAAGTATCTTGATTACGTATTTCGTACGTCATCCGACTTCCTGGACAGTTACCATATTTATTTATATCATAAGACAGCGCCATGATATACATGATATATTAAATGTTACGCGGAATAAGCTGCAGACTGGCACAGATGGACCAGGAGAATATATAAAGAGGCAAAGCAGTGACTCATTTACAACAAAAGCAGGAAAACCATGATTCAAAATCAGTACCATTAATTGCTGCAGTAACAAATATACGAGTATCACAGTCATGTATCATTATAAATACATAACTCACAAATGAGCATTGACGCGTATATCGCCTTTCGATATAAAAGACTATTCGGAAGATATTTAGCATCAGTGGAAACCAAGGGAGCAAGAAAGTCAGAGGTTATCAGCATGTATAATTACATTTCCCTGCTAGGTCAGGGAAATAGAAATGAGCGCCGAGGCAATGCGCACCTTCGCGCTGGCTTTACATCCTCATCTTGAGAATGAAAGGTGAAGAGAAACGTTAACTAAGACATGAGCACAATTTGCATCCCATAGCGGCCGGAAATAGTCTGCTGTAAATACGACAGATATGTGACTTTGAGACATTGAGAACCACTTTTCGAGGACTCATTAGTACGAGGTTAACTTTTCAGAAACTTAAAATTGTTGCTAACCAAAGAGATATCTAACCTTAAAACAGTCAACGCCCGTACCAAACTATGCTAAAAAAAAAAGGGAACTTATACAGTCATTTAGAAACAGTTCGTAAGAATTAGAAAAAAACCGGATTCAATAAAACGAATAAAGGAAAATGAGTCTTTAAACAAACCCTTATGTGAGAATAGATAGTACACTCTTAGAAAAGAAGGGTAGGAAAAGGGTAGAAAAAGGGTGTTTGTAGTGATGCAATACTGCTACCCTTTTTCTACCCTTACAAATATACCCTTTTGCAACCCTAAATATACCCTTTTCCAACCCCAAATATACCCTTTCTCAACCCTCTCGTCTAAAAAGGGTAGATAAAGGGTAGATGAAGGGTATAATCAGCAGCATCTACCCTCCAGCCTGGACATAGGGTATAAAAAGGGTAGTGATGGTGCGATGTAACAATTCTACCCTTAATATACCCCCATTTCTGAGAGTGTATGCATGTACTTAATCATTACGCAAATATACGTGTACATGCATTTCATTGAGAAGTATTATAGCCATAAAGCAAATCATGTCAAAGAACAAGAGGAGATCAACTATAGCAGAATTAAATTCCTACTACAAGCACTGAGTACACACTCGAATGGGGGTATAGGTAGAATGTAATCGCCTCATACCTTTTATACCATTCAGCGAGGGTAGATGCTCTGATTATACCTTCATCTACCCCCTATCTACCTTTAGAGCGTCGGGTGGCAAGGTTGGTAGAGATTGAGTTCCAATGGCAGCGTCCCTGGCATTTCAGCGGTTCGAGTCCGCCTAGTCATGCTGACGTGCGGGCTTTGTATGTCATAACCTGTAGTTGGTACTTGCAAAGTGTCTAGATAGGATGAAAATCTTATCTTATCTTACCCTTTTTAGACGAGAGGGTTGCGAAAGGGTATATTTGGGGTTGGAAAAGGGTATGTTTAGGGTTGCAAAAGGGTATATTTGTAAGGGTAGAAAAAGGGTAGCAGTATTTCATCACTACAAACACCCTTTTTCTACCCTTTTCCTACCCTTCTTTTCTAAGAGTGTAAGACGAAGACTTCTCCAACCACTGACAAGACAAGAATACGTATACACCAAACACAAACCAAAACGGTACAAGAGACCCTTCATTAAGTCATTCTAAGAGAAGCAAACTTTGGTTATTATTTCAGCTCAGTTTTCCCTCTCTTGTCAGCGGTGGGACCCGTGCCGCCCACCAGCCAGGAACCATCTGGCGGGGCGCGCACGGGGCGGGGAGGGGCGGGCTGAAGCCAGACGGGAAACAAGACTCCAGTGTTGTCTAACCAATGGTGGATTATTATTCGCCTAGGTCAGGTAATGCAGTATGAAGGGTTGACGTGTATTATAATATTGTTTGAACATAAGAAAATAAGAAAATAAGGAAGCTACAAGAGGCCGTGAGACCTACACGTGGTAGTTTCTGTTACTTAACACTACCTACACTTCCACCTTTAAACCGTTTAATCATCGTTTGGGTCAGTGATTAAGGAGTTCGCAATCTCTCAAGTCATTCTGTTGATATAAGGTAGTCTGTGGTGAGGACAGGTGGATGCTTATAGCCGCCGCAAAGAAGGAGATTTTCAGTAGATTAGCAAGGAGGAAAGGTGCGGCTTACCGTGGTTGTAGGATATGCATGTTTTACTTGTGAGAATCGAGGATATCAAAGGATTAACACTGAATGGTGCTCATATAATACATTAAGGACGTTGTGTGCGTCATGCGTATATATAGTTTGAGTGATACAGAGGACCTATACAAACACGTGCATATTTAAGTTACGTACCGACTGGTTTTACTGAGTCGGTGTGCGCGTGTACGTATTTGAGGACTTTGTATATGTTGGTTCAAAGACTACTATATACAGTAGTCTTTGGTTGGTTTGATATCATTTATATTCACAATTCTCCAGATAAAGGATTGTGATGTCATTAGTCCCGCTATTAACTGTGATTTACTAATTATTGTATTTCCTCTAGTTTTCACTTCTGCTATGTCCATGGTGGTGGCCCGGTTCTGGTGAACTTATGTACACTCTTAGAAAAAAAGGGTAGGAAAAGGGTAGAAAAAGGGTGTTTATAGTGATGAAATACTGCTACCCTTACAAATATACCCTTTTGCAACCCTAAATATACCCTTTTCAAACCCCAAATGTACCCTTTCTCAACCCTCTCGTCTAAAAAGGGTAGATAAAGGGTAGATGAAGGGTATAATCAGCAGCATCTACCCTCCAGCCTGGACATAGGGTTTAAAAAGGGTAGTGATGGTGCGATGTAACAATTCTACCCTTAATATACCCCCCATTTCTGAGAGTGTAGAGTGGAAAAAATATACATAGCTAGGTAGCTTTCCTGGATCGTTCACAACATTATAAGGCAAACACGCTGCAACAGTACCTGGCCTCGTCCATACGCGCTGGTTTTCAAGTGTGAGGTTTTAGCGTTGAGGTGGTGGTAGGTCCAAGTGGGCACCAAGCAGTGACTCCGCTCTACGTCTGGCACTCTGGATCCACGTCTGAGGCACTCAAGCTTTGGCCTTAAACTGATTGATAGTTGGCAGTGCTACTCACGACACATTCTCACGCCTTACTGAGTGTGGCTCCTCCTCTGCCCCAGGAAGAGCCAATAGGGCGGGGCCGGGGGCACGAGGGGCCAGTCACGTGCCCAGTGCCAAAGCGGAGGGTGGAGCTTCCGTTATGGGCACTCCCAGGTCGTTCATTGGTCCCATGGAAGGAGGAATTCCGAGGCGATTGGCTGTCGTAATTTGAGAAGCGATTAGGGTGATTCAGATGGTTGACTGGAGACTCCCTGTGGCTTCTATTTCAGGCAAGATAGGCACTTGTTTTTACCGGCGTTCCTGACTTCTCTATCTCACGCCCCGGGCACGACAGAGCGACCCTCTGGCACGTCTCCCAGCCAACAGTAGCCTTTCTCACCCCTCGTGCAGCCCCTCCCGCCCGGCCTCGCCAATCTAGCTAACAGGCCTTGTGACCCTAAGATGCCCGAACCTTCTCTTCGCTCAACAGGCCCTGAAAACCCACCTCATTGATATTTATTCCTGACTATCGAATGTTTTCAGAC
Source organism: Chionoecetes opilio (assembly GCA_016584305.1). Taxonomy (NCBI): domain Eukaryota; kingdom Metazoa; phylum Arthropoda; class Malacostraca; order Decapoda; family Majidae; genus Chionoecetes; species Chionoecetes opilio. The sequence continues at coordinate 133,367 of JACEEZ010020100.1, forward strand.
AACACTTGCACAACACAACACTTTTCGGTAAACACACGCAACACAATTAATATTTCCTTTCCCTGCGCTAATCAACAGTGGCCTTCCTTCCTTTCCCTCATCCGTCTTCATGTGTCAGGGGTGAAGAATCAAGCGTCCTTCCTCCTCCTTCCTTTCTCTCTCATTTGCTCGGCCACCTTCCTTATCAGGCTTTCCATTTCCTCCTCCTCCTCTTCCTCTTCCTCCTCCTCCTTCTCCTCCTCCTCCTCCTCCTCCTCCTCCTCTCCTCTTCCTCTTCCTCTTCCTCCTCCTCTACATTACCCTGACAGGAAAACTAAATCACATCCTTATAAACAAGGTCTATGAGGAGGACTGTAGTGAGGAAGCGTTAGGGATGGCAGACCTATACTTAATGTTGCTTTGATAATCCCTAGCTCACATCCTCATTCCTCTCTTCCTACTCTTCCTTCCTTTGCCTCTAACACGTAGCTACTATAGTGGTAGAAAGTAGTCACACAGGCAGCCTCGTTTTGCCCATTAGGTCTTTGCTGTCTGTTCTTTCCTTGTATTCCTTTGTATTCCTCCTCCTCCTTCGATCAGTCTTCGGATTTGTCTTTCTTACTCCTTAAATTGTGAATCAGATTTGTTGATTTTCTGTAGTTTCCTCAGACAGACTCGTTCGTTGCTGTTTTTTATTTGTTATCATTCCCTATACATTCCTCCTCCTCCTCTTATCTCTCACTATAGATAAAATGATGAAGTATATCACAAACTGCCTTCGTAGGGACTAACATTTCTGTTGCTGTTTGTACAAATGTACATCCTTTGTATTCTCTGTGTACCTCATTTTCCTCGACTCCAACCTCCTCCTCATCCTCTTCCTCTTTTTCTTCCTTCATCTCCTCCTTCTCATCATCTACTGCAGTTGTTCGTGTGTTAGTCATAAGAACGTAAGAGCAAAGAACATAAGAACATAAGAAAATAAGGAGCTACAAGAGGCTGTGAGACCTACACGTGGTAGTTCCTGTTACTTAACACAACCTACATCCACCTTTCATCCCCATCCATAAAATTGTCTAGCCTCCTTTTAAAACTCCCTATTGACTCCGCGCTAACTACCTGACGACTGAGTCCATGCCAATCCTCTACTACCCTATTTGCTGCGTAGTAAAGCAATTAAGCATATCGGTAAAAAACGTACTAAACTAACTATTGTCGTGAAATCTAAAACCTTGTGAAGTAACGTCATGGCTCTCACAGGTCAGGTCAGGTCAGGTAGGCGTGGCATCAGGTCGTGAGGCGCCACGTAACAACCCCGACAGGAAGAGGAAACAGCCGGGGTGCGGGAGACAAAGGTCAGCAGGGTCGAGAGAGAGAGAGAGAGAGAGAGAGAGAGAGAGAGAGAGAGAGAGAGAGAGAGAGAGAGAGAGAGAGAGAGAGAGAGAGAGAGAGAGAGAGAGAGAGAGAGAGAGAGAGAGAGAGAGAGAGAGAGAGAGAGAGAGAGAGAGAGAGAGAGAGAGAGAGAGAGAGAGAGAGAGAGAGAGAGAGAGAGAGAGAGAGAGGCAGAGAGAGGCGGATAAACAGACATACATACACTAACATACAGGCAGACAGACAAACAGATGGATAGACAGACACACAGACAGACATGTTTCAAAGACAGAAAATACAGACACACACTCATTCACTCGCTCAAATTATATCTAGCTCACTTGTATTGCCACCATTACGGGGTCTGTGTCCTGTGTAGAGTGAGGAAGATATTCGGAACGCTGTTATCTGTGTGGCGTCGCGTCCCCAGGGATAACACAAAGATGTATTGTCGTGTTGACGTGTAAGAAAACTACGTACTAGGGAAGCTTGCGGTTTTCTTGTCATTTAATTTCATGGAGACGTTAAAAACACACACACACACACACACACACACACACACACACACACACACACACACACACACACACACACACACACACACACACACACACACACACACACTAGAGAGAGGTCAGAATGAACGAAGATTACATATAGGTTATTGGAAAAAAGTGTGATTTAGTAAGCATAAAATAATCATCATCTCCTTTGTCGCCTTCCTTACCTCCTCACTCTCTTCTCTGTGTCTTCCCTTCTCCCTCTTTATTCATAAATCTTTGTGTCTTGTTTCATCTCCATATATAGTATGACCACTTTCGCCTCTGTATTCTACCTCCTCATTCTCGCTGCATGCACTGCTTCTCTTCGTCTCCAGGCTTCTCCATTCCCTCTGCTCTTTTCTCCCTTCTTCCCTGACACTGGTTTTATCCCTTTCTTTATTAACTCTCTATCTTCTCATTCCTCTTTTCCATCTCCTCTTCCACCTATATAAATCTCCCTTGCTTATGTTTTCTTCTGTATTCTTCATCTAACATTTTTGAGAGACCAATAACCGAATATGTATGTATGTATCTAATGGTAATCTTCTTGCATCACATGACAAGTGCAGAGAAAGGACTTTTTTAATGCGCTAATTACACTTACCGTAGATAACAGTAAAGTCGCCACCTGCAGTCATGTCGCCAGGCGCCATATATTACGAATTATAGCATTACTACTGATTTTTATGTGCCGCTGAAGATAATACACAGTAGTTTGTATCATGACTGTATAATCTACCCTGTTTCAGCGTTGTTTTATGCTTTGTATCTGCAAGTATAGACGGTTTCAAATTTCACTACGCGGTTTTTTTTCGGGCGACGACGACAGCGGTACGACACTCAGTAAATAAACGCTAGATGGCGACTCTACTGTTGGTAGCCACTTTGTAGATATTTTTGTCATTTGTTCATTTATAGCCATAATATAACACAGATGAAGACACAAAATGACACAGACTCTCCAGATAGCCCCTTCTAACTTTCCTGAAATCATGGATGTAGAAATGTAAGTATTAACGCCACCACACGTCTGTAAACAGAAAAAAAAGTTGTTCCTGGCGACTTTACTGTTATCTACGGTAGGTCTTGATACGGACTATGCTTCTTTTTTGCTTGTACATAAAGAAATTATACGACGAAACAAACATAGCCTCAGCGTCAGTGCAGGGTCGGTCAGGGAGGGAGGGACGCCAGTAGCTACATATCACTCTTATAATATCACTCCTTGGGATATTTTTTGTCCATCTTGGGATTTGGGGGGGATTATTTAAGTGTTTCTCCAGTAGTTTATCTCAAGGTAAGCATGTGTACCGTATTTAGGGTTCAGTTTCATATATGCTTTTTTACAGACCTTGGGATATTTTTGTTTATCTTGGGATTTTGGGGGAGCAGTCTTGGGTTTTCTGAAAATATAGAGTGGCAACCCTGGTCATAGAACTGCCGGGGACCGCACATGCCGACGCTGATGGGAAAGGTTGTGAGGGTCTTCTGTCACCGCCCAAAAGTCTCTTCTCTCAAGACGAAGACCCGCTACCTGCACCATCAATCTCTCTAACTTAGGTACTCCACTCTATGGCGCGACGCATCTCACCGTAAAAAAAACAATAGGGGAGAGAGGGGCAGGTTGCATCGAGGGTAGGTTGCATCATTGCCTCTAACTCGCATTAACTTTTTTTATTATTTTATTATTTATTTACTTTTATTTTATTTTATTATTTATTATTTATTATTTATTTTCTTATTATTATTATTGTTGTAGTTGTAGTAGTTTATAGTAGTAGTAGTAGTAGTAGTAGTAGTAGTAGTAGTAGTAGTAGTAGTAGTATTAAGACGATGTACGTGTGATAACATGCGAGTTAGAGGCAATGATGCAACCTACCCTCGATGCAACCTGCCCCGCTCTCCCCTACAATGCCTCGACCTTTCATTGTCTCTTTATAGTATCGCACAACAGGAGTCTTTATCTATTAACTAAGATATATTGGTATTGCTCGGTAGTTTAAATTAATGTGTCTGTGTCGTAGGTAGTTAGTGCGGAGTCAATAGAGAGCTTGAAAAGGAGGCTGGATAATTTCATGAATGGGGATGAAAGGTGGATGTAGGTAGTATTAAGTAACAGGAACTACCACGTGTAGGTCTCCCAGCCTCTCGTAGCTTTCTTATGTTTTTAGGTATTGACGCTCCTTTCCGCTGGTTCTCACTCTGATAAGTTGTCTCCGAGATGAAGGTGAGAGCGGTAAACACGCCCGCCTCTTCTTCCTCGTGACATGTGTGTTAGTCCGCAGTGGGCGAGGCGACGGGCAAGGGGGAGCACCTCATTTCCTGTACTGAACGCTAATGATGTGTGTGTGTGTGTGTGTGTGGGTGTGTGGGTGTGTGTGTGTGCGTGTGGGTGTGTGAAGGGTGGGTGGGAAGAGGGACGAATGGACGTGAAATATGTCTCGTGTTTACTTAAATATGAGACACAAAAGTATACCTAAGGATAAAACAGAATCACGAACTGGATTGACATACTACAGGAGGAATGGTAGGACACGTGTTTATAGGGAAGACAAAATAAGAGAAGAGACAAATGACCAAACATAAATACCTCAAGACTTCATAGAGGATAGGAATTAAGACACAGATTAAATGTACACACACAGATGACGATAATGATTAATACAATGCAAAACAAACCAAGAAAGGCACCAAGAAAGCAAGACCAAAAGAAAGCAAAGCGAAACCAAGAAAGGCACCAAGAAAGCACGACCAAAAGAAAGCAAAGCGAAACCAAGAAAGGCACCAAGAAAGCAAGACCAAAAGAAAGCAAAGCAAAACCAAGAAAGCACGACCAAAAGAAAGCAAAGCAAAACCAAGAAAGCACGACCAAAAGAAAGCAAAGCAAAACCAAGAAAGATACCAAGAAAGCACAACCAAAAGAAAGCAAAGCAAAACTAAGAAAGGTACCAAGAAAGCAAGACCAAAAGAAAGCAAAGCAAAACCAAGAAAGAAAAGAAAGGAACCAAGAAAGGAAAGAAAGGAACAAAGAAAGGAAAGAAAGGAACAAAGAAAGGAAAGAAAGGAACAAAGAAAGGAAAGAAAGGAACAAAGAAAGGAAAGAAAGGAACAAAGAAAGGAGAGGGAAGAGGAAGAGGAGGAACAAGAATGAGTAGAGGGCAGAATGACTCCCTCACCAGCACTCAAACATTTCCTCTTTGCCGCTAATGAGATAGTTTGTCCCACGATGTCTCCCTCTCTGTCGCTGTTGCCCCTTGACCGGGAGCCTCGGTGTCGCCCCTTGCGTGGGACTCACCGCCTTGCCCTTCCTCTCAACCCCCTCACCTTGCACACACATGGCCAAGAGTGTCTGGCAGGTGTCCAGTGTGTCTGAAAATTCCTTTGAGAAACCTGTGATGTGTTTCTTGTCTTTATTCCATAATTTTTGTGTTACCGTAGAATTGGGTGTTGATGATAGTTTCTCGTGTTCACTTCATTGATGTTACTCTTATTTTTTATTTTTTTATTTTATCTTGTTGGTTTGAAGGAGAGTTTGGTCTGCTGTAAACTTGCCTATGCCTCTTGCCTCTTGGGTAGAGCCTCTCCGTAAACAATTGAGATCAACATTCACGACTTCCGCGCCCACAGACAAGACCTTCGTCTCCTGATTTCTTGCTATAAGTCTCAAGTTATCTGCCTCCAAGCAACTTTCCTTACTCACCCCCCTGTCACAATTACCAATTTATGATCTCCTTCCTCCAACAATTACATATCCCTCATTTGATGTAACCATAACTGCTGTAACACTCCGTTCCTCTCCCCTTCCCTCACCGTTTCATTCTTTCTCTCTAACCCTTCCCTTTTCTATGCTTTGCCATAGTGCCATATGACCTCTGATGTCTGGCACATTTCTCCCTTTTTGGCATTAAATCAATCAATCCCTCAGCTCCAGAGACCACGCGGCCAGCATCTCAAAGCAAGGTGTTGGTGCTGTCATCCGTGGGGCGCAGCGGCTCCAGCTTCTTGGGCGTGTTACTGGCGGCTTTGGGCAACAACATGTACTTTTTTGAGCCATTGAGACCATTACCACTTGAACTCCAAACAAAAGAACATTTATCAGAGGAGCTAATTCAATATTTTCAGTGTAAGGTTAGAAAAAGTATATTCAACCATGGACTAATGGCAAATATACATGTGATACATCCGTATACGCGTAACAAGACGAAGAACCACGTAGCAATCAAAGACGTGAAGGAGTATTGTAAGAAGGAGCCGCTCATTATCATCAAGACCATCAGGATGCGCCTTCAGTGGGTCCGGGAACTTATGGATCGCAAGGAGGTGAATAACATGAAAGTGATTCACCTGGTACGTGATCCCCGAGGCTCCCTCACGTCTATGGAGAGGCTCATGTGGAACACGACGGATGTGGAAGCATGTGACAAAATCTATGAGGTGAGGATGTGTGCCGTGCGGATGTTGTGGATAGATATTAAAGCTAATTGCACATGTTTGTATATTGATATTGAAGTATGCATGAGTCAATGAATAGTGAATGATGAAGTTTGATCAATTTCTTGGAGCAAGTAATGAGGCATCAATGACATCAAGAAGTTAATTCATAGGAAACCTTCGAGGGTATAGCCAGCAAATGTCACAGCCGGTGTTCGGGTTAGTCATTAGGGCAGTCATTTTCGTAATGCTCAAGTGATATTGAGTTTATAGTAGATATGTACAGTTGTACATGTCCCTCATGATTGTCCCACATAGCTACACTTATACCACGGTCATCCCTATCTTGTCTCCTTGCTTTTTATACTAACCCAATATCATTAACCCTATAACATTCAAGATCGGAGAATTTATTACTTATAAACTGGCGGCAATTTAGAGATTGTGTAGTACAAGTGTATGAGGAAAATTATGAGGGTTTGTATATCTACTGTGTAAGAGTACTAAACAGTCATCACTACTATGACACTATCTTCTTATATCCCTAATTTGTATACCTTCCCTAGTTCCGACACTAATAATCGGAGGCTTATTTGTTTACGTTTATGCTCTCTGTTTTACTACATGTAGCATGCGCATGCTTACCATATATTTCGGAGCATGACTACAGGAGAAGTAAAACATCTGAATTGCAATTATGAGAAACATTTGTGTATATAATGTGCAGAGAAGACGAAATGGAGTAGTGTAGGTGAGAAGACGTGTGCGAAGGGGGCACGAGGGAGAACGAAGAAAACAAAGCCTTAAAAGGAGCCAGGTTGGTCGTTGGCTTGTAATTACTTCATTTCCCATTCTATATGGTCATTTACATCTCTCTTCGCTTTTTCTAATTTCCATCACATGACACTCAGATGCTCGTAGACTGATCTCTGGATAAAGCTGCATCTCGCACATCACACACACACACACACACACACACATCCCCTTGTTCAAAGTGAACAGTAACTCCTCGCGTTTCTATGAAAAGATTTCGAACCGTGAACCGGGTTCGAACCTGCGCATGTTAGGGACCGTTCAAAAATGACGTCCCGCCTAAGGGGTGGATGGAGGGGTATGGTGAAGTGTTATGAGTGTGACAGTTGAGGGGGGGGGGGGGGGGGGGGGGGGGTCAGTGCCGAGGTGGCTATTAATTAATATTATCAATCTTTAGAATGGTGGGGAAGGAAAGTCAAGGAGTATGATTACCCCGATTATATTTCCACAACAAAAAATAGCAAAACTTGGCTAACAGCCAAGTAATATGAACCAATCAACTAACTGCTCGGAAACTAATAATAGTGATATCAGAGCAGGGTATGTCACCCAATTAACTCCCTGTACCGCAGCCTGCGTTAGTGGGCCGTCACTGTAAGTTAGTGCCGTGCCCGGTCACGGCGCGTATTCCCTCTGTCGCGTCACACTGCAAATATCAAAACCAAACAAAGAATTGTGAGTTCACTCAACCTCACACCATAACATACTAGCGGCGCCTCACACCATAACATACTAGCGGCGCCTCACACCATAACATACTAGCGGCGCCTCACACCATAACATACTAGCGGCGCCTCACACCATAACATACTAGCGGCGCCTCACACCATAACGTACTAGCGGCGCCTCACACCATAACATACTAGCGGCGCCTCACCCTAACATACTATCGGCGCCTCACACATACAATACTATAGCGGGCCTCACATACATAACAGCCCGTGTCGCCTCACACATAACTACACGCGCTCACCCATAACGTACTATCGGTGCCTTTCACACCATAACCCTATAGCGGGCTCACCCTATAACTATGCGGCACTCACACCATATTACATTACTTTACTGGCGCCTCACACATACTATAGCGGGCCTCATACAAGACTGTATGGGCTAACACCATATACTAGCGGCTTGCATCTACTAAATACTAAAGCGTCCTCACACTATACATCTAGCGGCCCTATCACCTAACTGTACTACGCGCCTCACACACATAATAACTAGCGGCGCCCTTACTACGTCTAGCGCCTTACTACCATCGTAGCATGCGGCTGCCTTACCATAACGTACTATCGGCGCCTACACCTAACTACTAGGGCAGCCTCACACAAACATACTAGATGCCTCACACCATAACGTTACTAGGTCGCTCACCTACATAACTAGGTCGCCTCACACATAACGTAACTAGCGCGCTACATAGGTAGACATACTGTCAGGGGCACCAGCCGAAACATACAGGGCCTCTACATAGAGCCATACTAGCGTCGTTGCCTACACTAGTAATCTAGCGTCGCTCACACCATAACATATAGTCGGCGCCTCATTTACCATCGTCTATGCGCTTCTAATCACACATACATACTAGCGCGCCTCACCATAACTGATCTAGCGGCTCACCTAACGTACTAGCGGTCCGCCTCACACACATAACATACCAGCGGACGCCTCACACCTAGTCACAGTACTACGGCCCTCGACGTTCATAACATCTACGGGCCTCACACCATTACGTACAGCGGCGCCTCACACTATACGTACTACGCGCCTCAAACCATACGTACTAGCGGGCCTCACACGCGATAGACAGTTATAGCGGCGCCTCACATTAGTAGTAGCGGGCCTCACACCATAACGATGCGGCGCTCACACTATATAACTTAACTAGCGGCGCCTCACACCATAACGTCTAGCGGCGCCTACCACCATAACATCTGCGGCGCTACACTAAACGTATAGCGGCGCTCACACATACGTACTAGCGGCGCCTCACACCATAACTACCTAGCCGGCGCCAACTCATAACGTACTAGCGGCGCTCACACAACATACTAGCGCGCCTCCACCATAACTCACGCGTCCCAACCATAACGTACTAGCGGCCCGTCACACCTAACGTACTAGTGGCCCTCACACCATAACGTACTAGCGGCGCCTACACCTAAATACTACGCGCCTCACACCATAACGTATCGGCGCCTCACACCATACGTCTAACGCGCTCACACCATAACGTATTCCCGCACCTCACACCATAACGTACTAGCGGCGCCTCACACCATAACGTACTAGCGGCGCCTCACACCATAACATACTAGCGGCTCCTCACACCATAACGTACTAGCGGCGCCTCACACCATAACGTACTAGCGGCGCCTCACACCATAACATACTAGCGGCGCCTCACACCATAACGTACTAGCGGCGCCTCACACCATAACGTACTAGCGGCGCCTCACACCATAACGTACTAGCGGCGCCTCACACCATAACTACTAGCGGCGCCTCACACTATAACATACTAGCGGCGCCTCACACCATAACGTACTAGCGGCGCCTCACACCATAACTACTAGCGGCGCCTCACACCATAACTACTAGCGGCGCCTCCACCATAACGTACTAGCGGCGCCTCACACCATAACGTACTAGCGGCGCCTCACACCATAACATACTAGCGGCGCCTCACACCATAACGTACTAGCGGCGCCTCACACCATAACGTACTAGCGGCGCCTCACACCATAACGTACTAGCGGCGCCTCACACCATAACATACTAGCGGCGCCTCACACCATAACATACTAGCGGCGCCTCACACCATAACATACTAGCGGCGCCTCACACCATAGTACTACTGCGTCGCCTCACACCATAACTACTAGCGGCGCCTCACACCATAACATACTAGCGGCGCCTCACACCATATGTAACATACTTGCGTCGCCTCACACCATAACATACTAGCGGCGCCTCACACCATAACATACTAGCGGCGCCTCACACCATAACATACTAGCGGCGCCTCACACCATAACATACTAGCGGCGCCTCACACCATATGTAACATACTTGCGTCGCCTCACACCATAACATACTAGCAGCGCCTCATACCATAACATACTAGCGGCAGCACATGCCATAACATACTAGCGGCAGCACATGCCATAACATAATGGCGGCAGCTCATGCCATGACATCCTCAAAATCAAACCGTTGATTTATATATTTTTCTTTCTTACCACAGGATCTCCAGGAAAAGGAAAGCATGCTGTCCCGCTACCCAAGTCGCTACACCTTCATCAAGTAAGTTGTATACTGTTCCACAATGTTATTGTTGCTGATCAAAAACTTTGCTTTGATACAAGGCTTTAATTACTCAAATGGCCTGGGACTACAACGTCCAAGGTCTTGTGGCGACGGGTGCGATAAAAGTGCGTGAAAAGGAGGCGCATTATAGGACACATTATAGTTACTGGATCGAGATCTTCATGGAGTCTGAAAGTCTTTGAGAGCCTGAGAGTCTTTGTCCCTCAGATATGAGGACCTCTGCCGCGATCCCTATGGCCAGATCAGAAGACTCGTGCGGTTCATACGTGACCAAGGTAGGGACCAAGGAACCGAACGCAGAAAACAAAACTGTGATCAATGTCAAGCCACCTGTTGGCCGCGAGGAAGATCGGACACGACTGGACCCTGCCATGTACCTATCATGTACCAAGATCTGCCTAAGGGTATCCTTGACTTCCTCAGCAATCATCTGCACCCCATCAGTCATGGTAAATTAGAGCCTTTCTCCACCGAGCGTAACACAGCGTCTATGTACCAACGATGGCGGTGGAATATATCGAGTAAGCAGCTGGTGTCTGTGCAAGCCGCGTGCAAGCATGTTATCCGCGCTCTCGGCCACAGGCTGTTCCCCAGCTTTGCTGCCGTAAGGAACTCCGCTATATCATTGCTCAGCAGTAAAAGTTCGTGGTTATGAAATTTATCTGACAATAGAAGTGATCATATGTGTAAAGATTACCAAAAGGTTAAAAAAAAAAAATTGTGAAACCGAAAATATTAGTTTTTTTTCTCCAAAATTACGAGTTCAATTTCATTCCTAAGATTTAAAGACATCTTGATAGTTCTCCCTTGAAGGATGACCAAGTTATAGGAGGTTAGAGGGAGGAGGATAATGGAATATGATATTGTTCCCATCATAGAGTGTTCCAGAAGGCTGTGTGTGGGTGACAGGCGCTAGCTATCATCTCAGGAAGATTTGTGAGAGGCATGCTAATGAAACACGTCGCAAGGTTTTACTTGCACACCGTAACTAATAATCTGGAGATCATTGGCGACTGCGGGATTTTTATGACGAGTTGAGTGCCGAGGCGTAAAGAGCCACCGCGATCTCCCTGTCCAGCACAGAGATGACAGAAGGCTCACCAGACACACCATAAGAACATAAGAACATAAGAAAATAAGGAAGCTATGAGAGGCTGTGAGACCTACACGAGGTAGTTCCTGTTACTTAACTCTACCTATATCCACCTCTCTTCCCCATCCATGAATTTATCCACAGACTCCTTTTAAAGCTCTCTAATGACTCCGCACTGACCACATGACGACTGAGTCCATTCCAATCATTCAACACCCTATTTGTGAACCAGTTTCTCCCTATTTCCTTTTTAAATCTACGCTTTTCCAGCTTGAATCCGTTACTTTTTGTTCTACCCTGCGACTACACCTGACGTAACACTGCTTCCTGAGCCATGTATTTGGCGTCAAGAGGACTACCAGAATAATAGACCGGGAGCCCAGAGCATTTATTCATGTGAACGGCGGCAAAAGGTTTGACTCATGAATATTAAGATCGACCCTCAGACATTAAAGATCAGCATTGCTGCCGGAGCGCAGCCGGGGCTTTAACCCTTAATTAAATACCCCAAATAGAAGGGTTAAAAAGGACATTTATTCATGTGAAAGCGGCAAGGCTGGAAATGGTCTCAAATTGTTCCCAAGAGCTCCCCTGTACACTAAATGCACAACGACAGCAATTTAGGGTGGGGCTTTGCCCCCGACAGCACCCCCCCCCCCCATCCCCTGGTAAAAAGTTACATTTATTTATGCGAAAAGCGCCAAGGCTGGCAATGGTCTCAAACTGTTCCCAAGAGTCCCCTGTACACTAAATGCACAACGACAGAAATTTAGGATGGGGCTTTGCTCCCGACAGCAACCCTCCCCCCCCCCCCCCCCGCACCAAACTGATATCAAACATTGGGGGCATACGCCGGGGGGCGCGTCGCCTCGCCCACCCTACGACGCCACTCCCGGGGGTCACCACGCGCGAGCCCCCATGCAGGCTCCTTTCCCATACCAAGCAGCTCTCGACAAGAAACATCAACTTGCCCCAGCCACGAGCCTTGTGGGCGCCCCCTTGGCCTCCTCCACGCCGGATTGTCTCTTACAGATACAAACCGATGGGAAGGACAAACTGATAGTGCATTTTTATATATATATATATATATATATATATATAGAGAGAGAGAGAGAGAGAGAGAGAGAGAGAGAGAGAGAGAGAGAGAGAGAGAGAGAGAGAGAGAGAGAGAGAGAGAGAGAGAAGAGAGAGAGAGAAGAGAGAGAGAGAGAGAGAGAGAGAGAGAGAGAAGAGAGAGAGAAAAGAGAGAGAGAGAGAGAGAGAGAGAGAGAGAGAGAGAGAGAGAGAGAGATTCAAACCACAAATACGGAAAAATATAACATCACTCCATTTAGGCTCTCCAGAAGGATAACCATATTAATATCTTTATAAAAACATTAAAATCAAGTTTAAAAGTACCTTTTATTGTAAAATATTGATGATTCCCCCCATGACATTCACAAAATGCAATACTTTACAGTGCATGTCCACACAACAGTGTTTACACTAACAGTGATGAGATTATAAAAATAATTGGTTTTTTTCTATAGACGGATGTCTTTGTTAATTTCAGATTAAAATAAATTAAAATGTATTGAACAAATTTAATGTAAAAAAATATTATGTAATAGTTTGGTTTTACATTGACCTAGCACAGGAATAAAAAGCACCCTTTCTAGAAATATAAAATTGGCAAATAATTTTGTTTTCCTATAAATTCATGTTACATGCATTTCCGATGTTGCACTGGTAGGAAGTGAGAATGGATCACACGTTACTGTCTTCCTCATTGTCCTCACTCTCCTCACTCCATACACTGTCTGAGTCTTCGTCCTCTACGGACGCCGTTTGGGGCCCATCCTCTTCATTACCTGCACTGGTTAAAGAGTCAGGGACAGGACTTCCAGTGAACCAATCTGGCTGGAAACCATCATCAGCGTTCATCCAACCATAGTTGAGTGGACTCTCCCCATCCGTAGGACCAACTTGATCAGCCCTTTTCCATATTTTTGCCACAAAGTTTGACCTCTTAATGTGATTGGCAAGCGTTTTGGAACATAGAGGAATGGATGCACAGTAACTGTTAATCCTCTTTATCCTGGCCAGTGGTTCTGTCTGCTTACCACCGGTTACGCGCATGAATGCCTTGTACCTAACTTCATTGACGTCAGTAGTGTCAAAACCATACAGAGCACACAAAAGAAGTTACAGCAGTCACATCTACTTCTGATGTCAGGGAGCACATAGCTTTTACATGCATTCCTGCAGTACTTGCTTCCAATCGCTGATAGGGCTTTACTTTGCCCAATCTGTTGAAAGCTGATGTGAAATCATATTGACGGGCGTGAAATCCTATTAGAGCATCAGTCAGGCCAGAGTGTTTTTCTTCAAGCCGATCAGAAATATATGAAACATTGATGTAACAGCGATGGTTTCCTGAGCCATAGTCCATTATCAATAACATGCCATCAGCTCGGCCGACAAGACCAATAAGAATGATCAGCACATCGGTGTCAATGGACCTTACCAAAATGGGCCCCCTAGAAATGTTCCCAGCATGGAAAGCTATGAGGGAATCAGCTTCTTCATGCTGAGCCTGGAGGTGACTTGGTTCATCAACTTGAATCTGGCTACCACCCACTGTCTCTGTGTTCATGAACCTTATATACACTTGCCACCGTGCGACACATGTAGCACTTTTCATGTCATTAGGAATTGTGTTGCCACAAGGCTCTCTGTAAAATTTGACAAATTGAGGAAAAAATCTACTTCATATTTGCTAAAATTGAAGAGGGTTAGGTAGAGGTATGTTGTACTGTTAGTGGTAAAATGATCCCTGTCGTTGTGCATTTAGTGTACAGGGGACTCTTGGGAACAATTTGAGACCATTTCCAGCCTTGCCGCTTTCACATGAATAAATGTCCTTTTTAACCCTTCTATTTGGGGTATTTAATTAAGGGTTAAAGCCCCGGCTGCGCTCCGGCAGCAATGCTGATCTTTAATGTCTGAGGGTCGATCTTGATATTCATGAGTCAAACCTTTTGCCGCCGTTCACATGAATAAATGCTCTGGGCTCCCGGTCTAAAACGATGACGAATACATATAAGGTAAAGATCGAGTTTTTGCAATAAGAGTGTATGACATCAAGCTTGAGAAAAAATGTAATGGAAATAGTGGTTGATAAGGATCCCTTCGAGCTCAACTCTCAATCAAGAGGAATCCTGGCCACCTAGGCCGCAAAGACAGGATGGATGTCATGGAAGTAATACAGAAGGGAAGGGAAGGTACATGGACAGTGGACACGGATACGTAATTCATTACATTTAATTGGAAATAGTACAGCTTAAAATCCCTTGACTTAGCAGCAGTACGATCGTAGAAACAAAGGTAAAACACAGCAAAAAAAAATTGTGCTATGAATATGAATAACCTTCTATTCCACGTATAAAGAAAGCTACCTTCAGATTTCAGCTCTTTTACTGTAGCTGAGAAAGCGCTGATCAAATCGATCAATCTAACTAGACACCTCATGACAAGGAAGAGGCAGAAAGTAGGAGGAGGAAAGGAGGGGGAGAGAGGAAGGTAGAAGGAGAGAGAGAGAAAAGGAGGGAGGGGAGGAAGGAGGAGAGGAGAAAAGGAGGGGAGGAGGAGGAGAGGAGGGAAAAGGGAGGAGGAGAGGTAGAAAGGAGGGGGAGGAGGAGGAAGGAGAAAGGAGGGGAGGAGAGGAGAGGTAGAAGGGGGGAGGAGGAGAAGGAGAAGAGGAGGAGGGAGAAGGAGGAGGAGGAAGGAGAAAGGAGGGGAAGGAGAAGGAGAGGTAGAAAGGAGGGGGAGGAGGAGGAAGGAGGAAGAAGAAAGGAGGGGAAGGAGGAGG
Source organism: Chionoecetes opilio (assembly GCA_016584305.1). NCBI lineage: Eukaryota > Metazoa > Arthropoda > Malacostraca > Decapoda > Majidae > Chionoecetes > Chionoecetes opilio. Next base: position 148,779 of record JACEEZ010020100.1, read on the forward strand.
AAGGAGAAAGGAGGGGGAGGAGAAGGAGAGGTAGAAAGGAGGGGAAGGAGGAGGAAGGAGAAAGGAGGGAAGGAGGAGGAGAGGGGCAGAGGTATAATGAGGCCACCGGTCCTCGGGTCACCTCGGCGGCCTACAGTTTAGGTCACCAACCAGATGTTAAAGGAAATAATGACACTGATCTAGATATAATATATTTACTGTAGCTGTAGTATTTATTAGTCACGTGAGCGATTCCTCTCATTATATAGTTGTTGTTTTTTTACGAGGCGAAAATTCCCTTCTATCTTAACCACTTGAAGCCCAGATCTTTCCTTTGCTATATAAAATCGTCTGTTAGCCATAACATTACGAAAAGTACCTGAATATACCAAATTAGTTAGTCGACAAGGATATTAAACTGGTCATATCTATAAAATTATTGCTTATATTCACTAAAAATCGTTTAAGGGTAGACAAATTACAATGGAAATTACGTTCAGGGCTTCAAGGGGTTAAGGTCTCATGCTTAAAATTATGCCTATGTTTACCTGATAATATGGTTAACTATGATAAAATGCAGCTGAAATTTAGAAGAAGCGTAGTATTCCCTTCTCCTGGCATCCACTATCAGACAGTAAGCAGCAAGGGGGCAGCATTTTTCGCAACAGTAGTAGGAGTATAGCAACATTATTTCCAATGTTTTATAATTATTATATTTATAATTATAACTATTATTATTTTATTTATTATCATTACAATTATTACTAATTATCATTATTATATCATTATCATCATTACACATTATCGAAAACTTACGCACAGCAGGATTTTCAAATTGATATATATCCTCAATGTATCTTTTACCACACGCCTCACTTTCCTCTCTACTACTATTTTCCTTTTCATTTTAGCCCCTTCCTTTCATTCCCCATATCAATCCGATGACACCTTCCTTTCTTCCTTCCCTCTTTCCCTTCGCCCCTCCCTCCCTCCCTCCCTCCCTCCCTCCCTCCCTCCCTCCCTCCTCAAGTGCCTCCATCGCTCCTCACTCTCACGGAAGCTCATCTGTTATGCACAAGTGACACGCGGGGTAAACATCACCCAACACCACTAACACCACCGCCTTCCCGGCCAACAATAGGCTACCCTTCATGACGTCCTCGCCGGCAACTTTTAACCCTGTCTCCGCACTTCACAAGCTAAATCAGGAAATAGCCTTGATACGAATACTTTGGAGCTTATCATTGAAACCTACTTTGTGATTGTGAGTAAAGGGATAAATCTGTGAATAAAAAAAATAAAAAAAGTTGGTTCGTCTCTCGCTCAGCTTCACGTGCCCGCAAAACAACGAAGTGATGAACAATGTGTGACGCCCCACCTTCCGGCCTCTTCTCCTTAACCCACACCCGCGCCGCCACTCTGTCATGGGCCTTATTTCCCCTCGCCCTTCCGTCACAACTCTTGCCGCGCAGAGACACAGGCAGAGGTCCCAGGGGTGTCAAGAACGAGGCTCCGACCTGTTACAACGCCACTGAACCGGCCTGACGGAGGAGTGATGGTTGACGATGTGCTTAACTTAGATATTTCTCTCTCTCTCTCTCTCTCTTCTCTCTCTCTCTCTCTCTCTCTCTCTCTCTCTCTCCTTCTGTCTCGTCTGTCTTCTGTCTGTCTGTCTGTCTGTCTGTCTGTCTGTCTGTCTGTCTGTCTGTTCTGTTCTGTCTGTCTGTCTGTCTGTCTGTCTGTCTGTCTGTCTGTCTGTCTGTCCTGTCTGTCTGTTGTCTGTCTGTCTGTCTGGTCTGTCTGTCTGTCTGTCTCTGTCTGTCTGTCTGTCTGTCTGTCTGTCTGTCTGTCTGTCTGTCTGTCTGTCTTCTCTCTTCTTCTCTCTTCTTCGTCTCTCTTCTCTCTCTCTCTCTCTCCTCTCTCTCTCTCTCTCTCTCTCTCTCTCTCTCTCTCTCTCTCTCTCTCTCTCTCTCTCTCTCTCTCTCTCTCTCTCTCTCCTCTCTCCTCTCTCTCTTCTCTCTCTCTCTCTCTTTTTTTTTTTTCTCCCCCCCCCCCTCCGCCCCCAGGGAACGTGATCGCGTCTATCACGGGGCCGTTGCAGCAGCAGCAGCAGCAGCAGCAGCAGCAGCAGTGCATCACGCTAATGGTACACTCGTTTGTTTGCCTGCGAATGTCTTGTCCTGAGAGACGAGCGTTCAGGTGCACGTAATCGTAAGTAGCGATTAGCAGGGCGGGTTACGGTCATCTTTGTATCCCCCCTTGGTTGCAGTGACGTAGCTACGGGGGGGCATAGGAGGACACGTGCCCCCCCCCCCCCACCCCATCAAAATCTTGTGCCCCTCCAGGGACCCCCCCACTGGCCATGGCTGCCGTACATGTATTATGTACAATGCTCTAATACCCACCAATGATCTGATCTTAGAATATATCTATATCCTTCTATGTGGCATCGGAGTGGCCCCTGAGCTTCGCTTGCCTAGTGCCCCCCCATTAGATACCTAGCTACGTAAGATACGTTACATTAGATGTTAGATATCTAGCTACGCCACTGCTGACAAAGCAATCCAGTCCTTTTAACAACCCTCAAACTACGTAACAAAAAAAATAATGATGATATCCTACCCACAATCCTCTGCGACTCTGTTAATGAGATCGAAGCACTAACGAACCCTATCAATATAAGCTTTAAATATAATACTATAAAACATACCAATACTATTACTAACTCACATTTACTAACATTTAAGACTTAGATAACGTTACAGGTCAAGAATTATTGGTCAAAGGTCAACAGGTTAGGGCGTGGGAAGGAAATAAGGGAAAGGTTTAGTATTTCGAAGCAGTGTTCAACATAGTTGATATGATTGAGTATTCCACACCGAGCGACAGTCGAGGGCGCGCCAGCGATCAAGCAGGGTGTGTGTGTGTGTGCACGGCAGGCAGCTGGGAGGAGGAAGAAAGACGTGTGTGCAGGCAGCTGGGAGGAGGCAGGGGATGATTTTTGGCCCAACAACGCTTTGTTTTGTTGTTTTCTTCATATTTATGCAGCGCAAATACGTAAGTAGAGAGAGGAAGGGAGGGAGTGGGAGAGAGAGTGAGAGGAATGAGTGGCGGATCTAGGGGGTGGCCACGGCCACCCACCCCTGAAACCTCATTGGCCACCCCAGATCTGAGTAATGAATAATTATAATCAACCATTTATTTTTAATGGCCATGCCCTGGCCACCCCACACTAGATCTGTGTCCAGTCTTGGCTACCCCCGGCACCATGTCCTGGCGGCGCCACTGAGTGAGGGAGGGAGGGAGGGAGGGAGGGAGTGAGCTTACGTGTGATTTGATGTTGTTTAGTCCTCCCTGCAAAGTAATGGCTATTGCCTCGTTATCTTTCTACCTTATAAAGACCCATCAGACCTTATAAAACATCAGATCGGCTTTAGCCAGTGACGTAGCTACGAGGGGGCACGTGCCCCCCCATGAAAATCCGGAGCCCCCCAGGTGCCCCCCCCACTGGCCATGGCTGCCGTGATCTGCTTGGACCTGTGACTGACGTTATGCCCTAATACCCTCCATGTGGCATCAGAATGCCCCCGAGCTTCACTTGCCATAGTGCCCCCCAGGTGCCCCCCTTGGAAAGATACCTAGCCCCGCCACTGCTTGGAGGATCCCGTCACAGCCATGGCGATGACAGCTCCAGCTTGACTTGTATTTTTTTATACTCGTCTTTTATTTTAATCCTACTTTTTTCACAAGGTTTCACAAGAAAAGTTGTTAGTGGATTCCAGTGTCTAGAAAAGTCTTTGTTATTCTATAGCATGAATATTCTAAGTATTCCGCATTTTAATGATATGTAGGCAGTGGTATTTCATATATCTTATAATGTACATGTTAACTGAAACAGTGAAGGAATTGTCCATTAACATGCAAAGGGGAAACTCCAAGAAACAAAATCATAAATCGCAGAAAAATAAGTTTATTGTAGTAGAAAATGCATGAAAATAATTTTTGTAAATTCCTGTATCTGGTGGTCTGTCTCGACCTTTGACCTCTTGGCTTGAGCTCTTTGCGCTGAATTACTTGGACAGTTACAGCTGAAACACGTCATCTTGACCTGCCTAGCTCACACTCTCTTATTTCCCATCAAGAATGTCGCAAAGTCTGGTTTTAGGCAGTAGCGGCGTATTTATTGGATGGCTGGCAGGGAGGTAGGGAGGCAGGGATCGAGGCTAGCAGGGAGAGAGAGGCTGGCAGGCAGGGAGGCTGGCAGGCAGGCAGGGAGGCTGGCAGGCAGGCAGGGAGGCTGGCAGGCAGGCAGGGAGGCTGGCAGGCAGGCAGGGAGGCTGGCAGGCTGGCAGGGAGAGAGAGGGTTGGAGTCGGCGGCAGGGCAGTGTTCCCACGCGGCGTGATGATGAAGGGCCCCGCCGCCGCCTAGCATAGTGTTTCCCGCCACATCTGTCTTACTAAACGGCGAGGTGCCCGCCTACCCCTAAGACTAATGGAGCATCGGGTAACCGCACCAAAGACACTCGTATATCGCACGCAGGAAAAGTGGTTTGATAAGACTATTCAAATAGGAACAAAAACATGCGTGGAAGTAACAGAATTCGCATTATTGTGATGAAGCCGCTACAGAGGCAAAAGTAAAAACAAATAACTTTTTTTTTTTTTTCCCATCAAATTTTAGGAATAGGACAGGAACCTTTTATTCAATCCCTGAACTCATGACAATACTGCACGTACATACACACACGATACCAGTATACTATACAAATAGAATACGTTGCATGTCTACATACATGAACAAATTAGTAGGCTACGTCCTCTCTCTCTCTCTCTCTCTCTCTCTCTTCTCTCTCCTCTCTCCTCTCTCTCTCTCTCTCTCTCTCTCTCTCTCTCTCTCTTCCTCTCTCTCTCCTCTCTCTCTCTCTCTCTCTCTCTCCTCTCTCTCTCTCTCTCTCTCTCCTCTCTCTCTCTCTCTCCTTCTCTCTCTCTCTCTCTCTCTCTCTCTCTCTCTCTCTCTCTCTCTCTCTCTCTCTCTCCCTCTCTCCTCTCCCTCTCTCCTCTCCCTCTCCTCTCTCCTCTCTCTCCCTCTCTCTCTCTCTCTCCTCTCCTCTCTCTCTCTCTCTCCTCTCTCTCTCTCTCTCTCTCCTCTCTCTCTCTCTCTCTCTCCTCTC
>JACEEZ010020100.1:158928-166428 GCA_016584305.1 Chionoecetes opilio
AAACTAAAATTTTATCATAAATCTTTTAATTGTTAAAATGTTGAGGTTAGACAGCCGATGATACACTTCCTACTATCTCTATCCATTGCCTCAACTTCTTCAATGGCCAATGCTGCCAGATCCTCTTCAACACACTGCCTCCATGTCTTCCTTGGCCTGCCCGGTGGACAGCGACCTGGAACTTCCACTCTTAACAGCTCTCTCCAATGCCTCACCACCTTCTCTCCTCTTCACGTGCCCAAACCACCTCAATCGCCTTACTCTCAGCACTGTACTCAGCTCCTTCAATTCACATTTTCTTGCCACCTCTTCACTGGACACTTCATCTCTCCATGGATCCCAGTCATATATCTCGACTTTCTCCCATCACACCCAACCATCAATCCTCCAACTTCTTCGTCAAAGCCCATGTCTCAGAACCACACAGCAACACTCATCTTATACAGGCCTCAAATACTCGGCCTATTTTTCAGTGGAATACTCTTGTTTATCAATTTCTTTTTTGTGTGTATGTAAACGGCAAACTCCTAAATTGTGTGACAGAAATAAAAATAACCAATAGCATTCAAGTAAATCTTGCTACCAATGGATCCCTTCACACCACTTTTACAGGCGCCGTGTGTCACAGCAGGAAAAATAAAACACTTCATTTTGTCACTGATTTTAAAACCAAGGTTGTGGTGATGATTGCTGCAATTACAAGTTATAAATTCAAGTGTTAAAAACCTTCAGTATCGACTGAAATATTAAACTGTTTATTTACATTAAATAAAACAAGGGATATTCAAACAGCAGTGATTTCAAGGCATTTCTAGAAACTAATCAATTTATCATGTTCACTGAAAAATATATAAACTACATGAGTATATATTTCTACTTTGTCATCACTTCGATATCTGTTTTTTCCTGTCTTGGTTGTCATGCAATCCTAAATGACCAAATCAAAGTGAATAAATGTTCTTGCATCAATCAATTCTTAAGACCTTCAAAATAAAGGTAAAATAAAGACAATAAAACACAACAATTATCTAAGAAGAAATTAATAAAACCTCTATCACCAAAGCATGCACAAAATACTATACTATAACATTATATACTTTCAATCATCAATCCATCCAAGATAAAACAGTCTGCTGAGTATAAACATTTTACCTCCTTCCCTTACCAGCGTCCTTCTAGACTGTTCCCTGGAGACCCAGCCTTCACCCAGGGATCCATCCCACTATTACCAGGCCTGGCCAGGACCAATGACCTTCCTTCCCTCTGTCACGCGTCTGGCAGCACCTTCTGCCTGCCCTCAGTATATAATTATACACTTGTCGCTCACAGATACAACAATCTGATGAGCAGCACTTACTTCCCACACCATGTGTTTACACGGCTGTAGTTAAGTGTTTGAAGACTTAAGCCTGGCATGGCACAGGCCTTGCCTCGGTCTCAGGGCAGTCACTGCAGTGGTGACCCAGGGTTACTGTGGAGGTTTTGTTACGGACGCAGCCAGTCACATTTCCACCCTGCTCTTTGGCTCCTGCGCCTTGCAGCCATAGGGTGAGACAAGAAGCATAAGCAGCTTGCAGATCACAATTTTTTGTTTCCCTGCACAGACATTACCAAAGCTGCATTTAAGAGATGGTAGGAGTTCATAACATTATGGAACGTGCCAAGCCATGACTTCCCCACATTACTGATCACTGTCATCAACTTTGGTGCCAATGTGTAGAAGCTTTGCAGTGTTACATCATTCCTGCAGGCATGGACACTGCTTGATGCATTAGTCTCCTCGATTTAACCTTAGGATCTTATAAGGTCTCGTGGCTTCACTAAATCTTTAAAGTGACTCCATAAGGATCAGTGCCATAGACCTCTGATGTCTGGCACATTCACTTTTTTTTGGCATTGAATCAATCAATCCATAAGGATCCCTTTGTTCCCCCCAGCCTCAGCATCAGTGATCCTGATAAGCATGACGGATGCTCTGTAACAACTCTGCTCTATAACTGCATAGACTCGCCGCACGGTAAGTTGGCGAAAATGGGGCTCACTTCACCTTTCCAAACGCACGGTATTGGCCGAGGTGTTGGGTGTTGGGGCTTTACAGTGGAACTTTGAGTAAGGCATTCTCACCCAACACCCAACACCCAACACCTCAGCCAATTCCGGGCATTTGTAAAGGGGCCTCTTTTTCGCCAACTTAACGTGTGGCGAGTCTAGTAATCAGTCCATGAAAGTGCTACAAAATGATGGAGGAAAGACATAATCTACCTCACTCCTAAGTGGGATCATTTCAAGTGTTCACCATCGCATGTCATAACTGAAGCAAGCCTTTTCTAGATCCAGGAGCCTGGCATACATATTCAGTTAACATTTATTTTTGTGAAGAGTAATTGCTTGCATATGCCAAATTCCTGGAGTTAGGAAGGACTGACTGCAGGGGTGACAGACACCTTCCTGAAATTCCTACTTTAACAGAAAGTAAGCTGGAAACATTATATTATTCATTTACACAGAAATCCTATGAGCATACAAAATAAACCTTTGAAACAATAACACTGCATGAGTTCATCCTGAAAGGTTGTCGACCTGTATTATCTTTGACCATTTCTGCATGTTGTATCCAGGTCATCAAACTTGTCACAATGTATTTGAATAACTGTAATAACATTGATGAAAACAAACAGTCAAGGGGTGTTATGCAACCGGATGCAGTGACACTATTCAATCTAAATCTATGGCATAAATCAACATTAAGACTTCAATCACGGTGCAAAAATTGATTGGACAGATTTCTGGAGAAAAATATTTACACAAAAACGATTATGAAAAAAAGTTGGGCTCCTGAAAACTAACAAATACTATCGATCTGAGAAGAGAACTTTTTGCAGTATGATTTGGTTTACAATACATGTATCTTTCACAAAGGAAGACAAGATAATACTTATTGATCTAAGTTTCTCTTGAAAACTTGATAAAATAATATCAATGACTCAGCATTACTGTCAATGCACAAACTCCCACAGAGCTCTTCTTTTTATCAACAATTATCGCCGGTGATAATGACGAACAGGAAATGCCGCAGCCTAAATGCACTCATAATCCTTTAAACCTCTAAGTGTCCGCTTCAAACCTTTCCCTCCCTAAGCATAATACATAAACTATATGTTAATATTTCATTTGAACATTTGACCTTCAAAGGCTAAAGGAAGCACTGCACAGGATTAGGAGAAGGATTCTAAGAAGCACTGTAAAACTGTCCACAGAGGAGATCAGTCATGCAGTGAACAATAATTCTTCACAGCCCATTCATGTACTAAAATTCATTCTTACTGTAGTGCAGCAAAATCTAGATAAGCTGTTATCGTTTAGAATTATATTAGACTATTTAGATTTATAGAAAATATTTAGAGATGAATATACGGGATACTTTATATATACAGTGGAGCCCCTCTAACTCTAACTCAGACCTCGCATTCCACAGACAAATAATCATAATCTGGGCGGACATATTTCATAAAACTTGGACATATCCGCGTAACAGGAGACCTCGGGTGCCACTCCGACAGCCCCCGCCAGGACCAGCGCGGCAGTGAACGCCTCCTCAGACTTATATGGCTTCTGGTTTTCATTCAACAAAACTTCAAACAAAACCTTATAAATCCCCTGAACTATAGCTACTTAAAGATAAAATGTCCCACGTACATTTTATCATTGGCAATGCTAACATTATCGAAAGAAAAAGTACGTCTATAAATACATCATTTTGTCACTCGGTAACTCGTCAGGCGACACACGAGCCACGCATGGATGCTGCTGCTCACTCCCTCGGTGTTCCCGCTTCTTTTGTGACGGCACCTCGCACAGCCAGCGTCTTGGGTTTCTGATTACCACTGCTTTATCTTCCAAAAAACACTCATCCTATTATTCTGAGAGATGCCTAAACCACACAAGATCCTTCACAAAAAACAGAGCTAGAGACAAAAGTAGCATAAGAAAGGAATAGTAGGCTATCTTCAGGACCAAGTTCACTTCCATCATCCACCACCACCACACCACTGACTGGTGCACATGACAATACTAAACAACCCAACTTCTCTTGTCTAGGGATACACATTCATAAATATATTTGCCATAACTCAGACAACCTGATAATCTTGGACAGCCTCACCCCCCATATACTTAGTCCGAGTTAGAGGAGTTCTACTGTGTGGATGTATATATATACACGTATATATATAACAATGATAATGATTGTGATAGTTCCTATAATTTTTGAAGATGTAGCAGCGTGTTCCTAGCATGGGTGCGGTGCGGTGGTGGTGTAACTAGTGGGTGTCGTGCCACTGATGTCGTGCCCATCCCGGGTAAAACTACCTCCCAGTCACTTCCCTCTGGCGTAAATGCCAACTTTTCCTTGATACAAACTCAAGAAAGTTCTAATAGCTTGACTGGTAAACAAGGTGGCAGACACACAAAGAGCATGTTCTCGGCTTCACAAACGCTAATACAATTTAGCCAAGCCTGTGATATCATCAGCGGCATGAGTGCATTGGGCATGTCTGTAATTCTTCCCTCTGTCTGTGTCTGCTAGTCCATTCCTCTGCAATGATCATTGCTATGGTGTTTTCATCTTCCCCTAGGATGCAAAAAAGGATGGGAACAAACACATCTACAGGATAAGCTGGAGGCGTTAGGTCAGCGTTGGCACATCCAGGTGATGGTGTGGGCAGGAGACCTACACTGCCTCTGATATCATGGTGTAGCCTGACAAGATTCAACAACAGTCATGGTTTTGAGAACAGAGGCAGCAAGGTCAAGAGAAGATTCAGGTTTACACAGGTTGCTGACTTAAAAGAAGCTGTATATAAATGGTACATGATGGAAAGTGTTTCTTGAACCAGTTGAAAAGTAGACATTCGTTAGCAGAAATCTTTGTCATTAAACTTATTTTCCAAAAGTATGGGCCCTGTTTATGGACTTCAAAAAGCATAACAAATTCTACAAGAACAGTTAACGTGCAGTTGCCTGAATTGTCAAAAGTTATGCATTTCATGGCACAATTGACTTTAGGTGTGTGTTGCATCAGGCGCCTTGTTAATGCCATTGATAAAAGCTGTGACCAAATACCATCTGTAATGCATCTCAAAACTCTCAAGGGTCAAAAGTAACTCAGAATTTCAGACTTCGTTTTGTTTTCATATGGATTGCAGCAAGCAGTCCATCATTCTTAAATCAGGTTGGAGGATTGCCAATCAATTGGACAATATTCATGTGTGCAATCTTTTTTAGCGCTACCTAAATTTCAGTATGTGTGAAGTTATGGCTAATATTTTGGAACAACTGTCAATGCATACTAAACTGAATGGGAAATGGACTTATGTTGTAAGAACCAAGCAGCAATTAAAACTACGAGTAATATAAAGGTGGTAAAAGAAAATAACAGTTGTATGCAGGTGAAGGGTAACTGGGATGACTGATGTCGTGATGAGGCAAAGTATAACGTTCAGGATGTGACCCTGGGGGGCCCATGCCTACAGGGGGGAGAAAGACTTGGATGAGATGAAATATAATAAAAAAAAGTTTGATGGACAGGGTTGATTGTGTTAATAGGGTGGCAGTGTCCTGGACCTCAGGTAGAGTAATGGAAGGGTTCAAGGTGCAGCTGTGTCACTGGTCACAGGATCATATGATAAAATCTGTTCAAAGAAACATAACAGTTTGAAAAAGGTTCCTCTTTGCAAAAATATAGGCCTATGCTGGGATTTATACTGCTTAATAATGCCTACCATAACCTTCTCGGATGGAACTCGTGCTCAGAGTAGCCCCTTCCATATAGCACATTCAAGGCATTTACATGGTCTACTTGTAAGATAGTCTTGATATATTCAATCATTCCCTGCCCTAAGAAATATGCAGCAGTATTAATATTCACTATTGACCGATTCTATAAATTTTCTTAACAGCCGATGAGCAATAGAATAACTGCCTGCCACTTTCTCAAGGAGCAAAAAGAAACCCACAAAATTCAAAGTTTCAAAGAGGGATGGTTCTAACTTCACTGTTGCTTCATAAAGCTGGTATGGAGGAAGTCAAGGCTGAAGTTAGTGAAGTCTGGGTCAGGCAGGTTTTCCAGGATGTCAGGATAATCATTATCGTTGTAGGGCATTCTGTGAATAGAGAGAAACGTGTCAGTCACAACACAGCAGCACAGTGACTCACAGTACTGCCATCAACACCACAACCAGCATGGGTCTCTACTACTAGGCTATCATTACTACCATTGCTAGCCACCATCACCATTGGGGCGCAAAGTAACACCTTTTCCTAGCATCATATGAGGCGTCCCGCATAAGCTTGCGCCACCCCGGCCAAAACAGAGATATCTATGTACAGCACTCTATTGAGGTCTTAACTTTCGTGTGGGAGTGGATGAGTGTCCCTTCGAGCACAGTGTTTGAAGGGACGCTCATCCACTCCCACACGAAAGTTAAGACCTCAATACAGTGCTGTACATAGTCATCTCGGTGTTGGCCGGGGTGGCGCGAGAGGCCCGGCCCTTCTTATGCGGGACGCCTCATATATATGCACAAGAGCACTTCACCATGAGACAAATGAAGTTCAGTCTAAGCTGTAATAACCAAAAATGTACAAGATGTTCTCTACAAAAATCCTTGCTTCAAAAATGTCAATGTCAATTAGAATAATTTTAGAATTTCAGCCACTTCACTTAGTTTTCTGAGGAACTTTGCTATGTAATGCATGAAACCATGAGGTGACAAACAGATCTGATCTTTTTCCTTGATTTCTTTTAAGTTTCAGCAGTATCAAACACCTGTCTTTACTTCCACATCTACAATTTATACTCAAACATTTTGATCAGCCGTGTCATTTAGGCTATAGAAATGTAGCTGCAAGGATTGCACTCAGCTGAAATAAGTGAAGTGGCTCCAATCTACAACTCAGAATTATAATTCCCACATTAAGTGATCACTACAATGAAAGGCTGATGATGGTGATTATTGAAGCAACAGTACATGAAGTCAATCAACTAATTCTTATGAAGCAATATCTTTGCAATGGAACACAAGTGTGTCTGGCCCTTCCTACCATGCTGGCTGCGGGGTAATAATGGCAGAATAACAAGTGGGAAGATGCCTGAGCAGAGGCTGCACAGCCCAACAGTCACTGTATATTAATATACTCTTGCACTTGTGCTGTAGCTACTGAGTGCAGTGAGTGCAATGATGAACTTTCACTAAGAGTGAACCTGAAGGCTTGAAGTGACTGACAAAGACCTTGATACAGTGACTGTTAATTGTGTGCAGCATGTAGGCAGTCTTCCCACCTGTGAGCCGCTTGATGCAAGTCAACAGAGAGAGTGAGTCTGCAGCCCTTTGCTATAAGGATAGACACAAAATTGTCTCAAAAGTGTTTAAATATCACATGACATGTAAAAGATCTGCAGTGAGCTCTGTTGACTTGTCTCTGCTGTGTGACGACAGTTTC
>JACEEZ010020100.1:168928-218928 GCA_016584305.1 Chionoecetes opilio
CCGTGATAGCCCAGTGTCTGTTCACAGGGAGCTTAAATGTCATTTCCCCAATAGTCAGGTGGCCAAGACTTGTATTGGTGAAGAGTGCAAACTACAGATTTGTAATATGAGACAACAATTACTTCTTGTGAGGGTATACTACATGCCCCGTGCCTCCCCAATCCCCCACCAACTTGTTGCTCCTCTAAAGTGCTGGCATCAACCACGTATTGCCCACTACTAATGTCAACTTTATGAAAGACAGTGATTGAAGAAGAAAGAAAGTTCTTATTCATATACCAAAACTTTACTTGGGGAATTTTAGTATGTGACTGGTTTCCTTTATCAATACTGGGTGATCTTTCGAATCTACAGCTGGTAAATAAAGACCAAACCCGGCTGTTTTGCAATAATAACATTTCTGGCAATTGATTATGATGATTACATACTGTACAGTGGAGCTCCCTTTACCCGGCATGCAGGTGCCCGGCACGTCCCGGCTTCCGGCATATTTGAAAAAACAAGATACAATTGATCATGAAATAGTGAAGAAAACTGCAAAAAATTATAAATATACAATATAAAATTTCCGCTCGTAGTTGTATTTGCTCCTGCGTCCGCCAGAGCACACATCTAGTCGGCCCTCAACTGTGTACTTATTTGTCACCACTAAGCAGCTATGTGAGTTTATGAAGGTGACCGACACTCCTAAGGGTGCAGAAAATAGTCATACCCTACAACAACAGCGTGTTGACCTGCTGGATAAAGTGCTTTACAAATGTTTATGCCCGAAACGCTCTGAAGGTGCGGCTATTTCAGGCCCCACGCTGTTGATGTCGGTGTATGAATGAAGTGAAATGTAAGAAGAGTTGATTAAGCGATGACCAACTCTCCACCAAAATGACACCACTATAGTCTATTTTTTGTATTATGGTCAAAATGCAGTAAGGAAGCCACGCCCCCTGCCTCCCCTTCTATTCTACGGGGCAGCTGATTGGTGCATTCCTCGTATCATCACTACCAATCACAATATCTTCACTACTTAACAGCGGCGTGACCACTGGACAGAGGAATCGTCACTACAGAGGGTGACAAAATAAAAACCCTCTGTAGTGAAGATTGCTCTGTCCAGTGGTCACGCGCTGTTAAGTAGTGAAGATATTGTGATTGGTTGTGATGATACGAGGAATGCACCAATCAGCTGCCCCGTAGAAAAAGGTAGAAGGCAGGGGGCGTGGCTTCCTTAGTGCATTTTGACCATAATAAAAAAAATTGACTATAGGATCTGCACATTGTCTTTGGGATGAACGTTAGCAAAATATAATTTTTTTGAGTTTTAAAGTATTTATGGGTACACTTTGATTATTAGCACCGTAGATAACACTATAGTCGCCACTGCACTAATGTCGCCAGGCGTCATATATTACAAATTTTAGCATTACTACAGATTTGTATGGGCCACTGAAAGGCATGCACTGTAGTTTATACCATGACTGTATAATCTACCCTGTTTCAGTGTTGCTTTATGCTTTGCAGCGGCACGTATAAACTTTCAAATTTCACTACTCTTTTTTTTATTCGCGCGACGAGAGACGGCAGCTCGTCACCTTTCGGGCGGGAGGACATAAGAGTGATAAGACTTGCCAGACCTTTCAAACTTGGATGGAATTTGTTTTCTCATTGGAAGAGGAACTTTTCTACATCCCAGCATCTTCAACCATCTTTTACTTTACCTCTAATTTCCCTGAATTTCCCACGAGTGGTGGCTTAAAGAGTGGGTTAAACCCTTCGCTGGCGCCCTGAGTGTAGCCGTTACCAAGGTCGCCACACGGCTGATTGTTTGGTCATTTGTTCATTCATAACCATAATATGACACAGATGAAGATACAAAATGTCAGACTGTCCAGATAGCCCCTTTTAACTTTCCTGAAATCATGAATTAAGTAAGAAATGCCAATTTGAACGCCACCAAACGTCTGTAAATCATAAAGAAACTTCGTCCTGGCAACTGTAGTGTTATTGACGGTTGGGGTGAAGTACACTTTGCCGTATCCAGTACACTCTTGGTCACAAGGATGCCGAATAAAGGGAGTTTCACTGTATATATATGTGTGTGTGTGTGTGTGTGTGTATTCATCTCATCTAGTTGTATTTTACAGGGCCTGAGCGACGCTCGTATGGCCCCGTCTCCATATCAACATTTGTATCATTCATCCTTAGTGTGTGTCCGTCCGAAGGCCCGTCTACACTATCAGTGGCCACCTATGGTGCTCTGAGCACGCAATTCAGCAGTTTTGAAGGATGGTGGTGAAGGATGGCAGAGACCACCAACCAGCAGTTGTTCTGCTGGTCGGTACAGTTCACACTGTACTGAGTCCCCTACGTTCTCCCCTGTCCAGTGTGCGGGTAGCTGCTGCCCGTGTTGGTTGAGCGATAGGTACTGGCGTGCAGTTGTGCCAGATAACATGGGCCATTATCAACCCTGTGGAATAATACAGTACATTGTACATATGTACCAGGTACATCCCAGGGATTTGCAGACCGTATGCTCCATAACTATCAACGTTCTACTAATTTCACACTGTATAACCCATACACCGGAACGTCTGGCATGGAGATTAACTGTCTAGTTCAACGCAGACGTCTCTGTGCATCTGGCAACACTGCTGGGATGCAGCTCGCACGTGGCCACGCCGAATATATAGCTCGCTCATGCACTGCCTCGGTCAGGGATGTGCGCCTTCAGGTTGGTCTGCTCCATACCTAAGTCATTTGTACGGGTTAACCACACCTTACCACATCACCAAAAACCAACAGGCCCACGATACACACGACCTAACACACACACACACACACACACACACACACACACACACACACACACACACACACACACACACATATCAATAAAGGGATATGAAAAAAAAACTCCCTGCCTCCCTCCTAATGAGGTTGCCATGCCAGGCTGTGGCATCAAAGCCCACAAGCCTCCCACACACACAAGGTTGTCTTCACATGCCCACTTTGACATGCATCAAGCAAAGCCAGGCCTGTGCCTGCCGCTACACAGGAGGTAATGCAATGCACATATACAATAACCATCCCACTTAAAATAAAGTGAAGAAAAGTTATTTTCTAAATCCAATTCACACAAAATAAAAAATACTGATTGAAAGGAACAGGAAGATTATACAAGTCATACACAATAAATGTGTTATAAAATATTAGTGATTTTCACAAATAATAGGCAACAAACTGCTAAGTGAAATTCAACTATTCATTTTCAAATCTGGAATGCATTCAATTCATTGAGATCGTGACATGCGTACATATCTTTGGCAAGGGAGGAAATATATCTGTTCAAATCTTTACCTTTCTTCTGGTAAAAATAAATCACTTAAGTAATTGGCCATCAAGTTAATTTAAAGAAAAATATGAAACAAATCATAAGTGTTTGCAATCAAACCACCTCCAAATATGGTCAAACTTTACAAGCTCCCGTGTCTTAGCGAGACCAGTGACAGTTATTGTCGCCTGTGTTGTGTTTGTCATCAGGGTAATCAGAGCTGAGAACATTGGGAATAGGTTGCCTGACTAGTGAACATGAACAACCATGTTTTGATTTCTATGGAGTGATGCAATATTGTCAGTGAAATACCGAATGGCAGCCACAAAGAAATAACCTAAAATGCAACATCATTCGGTTTATTTGATTTGAGTTGTGTCATCAGTTACTCTTTTCACACAAAACATTTCTTGCATTCAGCATTCATGGATTTACTTTACAATCAACCCTACTTGTTTATAACTAAAACAAAATATAACTTTCAAATAGTCGATGATCTTAAATCAAAACTGCAAAATTCAGCCATGTGGTATTACACAACCTTGATATTTCATGCTAATAAATGTACAATCTTTGTACACAAAATATCAATTAGCTCATCAAATATTGTAAGTGTGATTTGCATTTGAGCAAGCTTAGTCTTTAGCAAGGTTAGCCTCTCCAACAACCCTAGGATGACCACCTAGCATTCCCCTACACCTCCCTACAGAGTGGTGACCTGGCCTAGCATTCCCCTACACCTCCCTACAGAGTGGTGACCTGGCTTAGGGAATCTAATGGGTTCTAAGACCTCATTCTTTGTAGCGATTGTTTGTTACAGCGTCTCTTGAAATACATGTATTTGGGGGTAATTGTTTCCAGGCCGAGATATTTTACAAAGCTTTGCTTGCTCATGCTGGGTGAAATTGACACATTGAAATAACTGTGAAAGTAATTTTCTTTCATCTACGTTGCCCGGACTCTGAAGCACCGACTACCTTGCTGTAAGTCAAAAGTTTCTCCTCCTGATAGTAACAGTTCTAGAATCAGAGTCTCCCCTCCTGATGCATCTCATCAATATGGAGACTACCCGGCCTCTGCTTAACTCTCTCTAATTATATGTAAAAACACTGAATATTAATGTTTGAAACTGTTCACTACATGTGTACACTTTTCGGGTGATTTCGGGCGGCTTTCAATTATCTGAAAAATCTGCTAGTTCGAACAGGCGAGGTTCTGGAGCAAATTTATTCAGATTCATGGACTTTAGTGCAGATATCTGTATATAGGTTCCTAATTAGTCTTAGACATGAGGGCGTACCAGTCATCAGAGGTCATATGGCACTATGATAGGAGAAAAGGAGAGGGCAATGCTTGTGACAGGAAAGCGTGGTGTGAAGGAGGGGGAGCTGGAGAGGCTACCAAAAAGATGACCAGAGCAAATTGCAGAATTTGATGCAGCATAGGAAGATGATGTTGTCCAAGAAAAATGACTTGTGACTTTGTAGGCATGTCATGAAAGTAAAGATGGGGGCATACGTTATGCTGCGCGTGGCCTCGGTGCTCATCTCCGTGGCATTAGCCCTTGAGCCTGTGGTGGGTGAGGATCCGTTACCCCGGGACACAGGGCTAGTGTGACATCCGGGTTACCACAGTTACCTTCCCCAGTTTTCCCCTGGTACCCATTTATCGACCAACCACAAAAGGAAAGATGAACAGCGGGTTGGGCTGCACGCCGGCTGTCCTGGCCCGGATTCGAACCAGGACCGGCAGATTCTTAGCTAGGCGCGCTAGCCACTCCACCACAGAGGCGATGTCATGAAGGCAATGAAGAGGCGATGTCATGAAGGCAAGGATGGAAAGGGAAGCTAGGTGAGGGAAGGCAGCAGTTCAATGTGCCGCAGACTGGAGGAAAATTATTCACAGATAAAAGGAATATTACAGGTTGGATAAAGTGTGAGTGGAGATTTTGTGAGTGAGAGTGAGAGAGATAGGCATTACCAATACGCTACCGTGCGAGTGTGGTCTCTAATTGCCATTTTTGTGCCATGGAGGAGATGGTTGGCTTAATTGTATTAAGCTTATTTCTGGCGAGACTCTACTAAAGATTGCCAGCGCTCAAGTCAAGAGAATGGAAAGGGAGGGAGGTAATAATCGGAAGCTGGAACAGATGTGAAATAAGGGACAATCTTAAGATTTTAATTAATTTTAGATTCTGAAACTTCACAGAATATTTGATTAGCAGCTGACCTCACACCTGTAATCTAAAGATAAAAATAGTATACTCCAGGACTAGTTGTAATGACTTCAGAGCTTCTTGCACCAAGGATTTAGTGGGTACATTTCAGTGAGCTATTCAACGACCACAGAGTTGTGAAAGGCAAAAAAAATCTATGATCATTAATTGAGGGGAGATTTTTGGAGTGTGTACGAAGAGAACAGTTTATAAAACTACACTAATAACAGGTTCTCCTTGGCATTAGCAAGACCCCGCAGCCTCTCTTGGCCTTCCACGTCTGCTTTAAATGAAATAAAGCTCATTCCTGACCCATGAGTGTCAGGTTTGAGAGGCAATTCTAGCGCTGCTGCCAAGGCATTGATGTTCTGTGAGGCAGCAACAAGGTGGCTCTTCAGTAATCACAGAAGAATGTCAGGTATTTTTGTACAATGACATATATGTAATATCATGACTTCATGATGATAATGCTTAAAATCTAATGGAAAATCAATCACATATGACCAAAAATATTGCAACTTTTATTGC
Source organism: Chionoecetes opilio (assembly GCA_016584305.1). NCBI lineage: Eukaryota > Metazoa > Arthropoda > Malacostraca > Decapoda > Majidae > Chionoecetes > Chionoecetes opilio. The sequence continues at coordinate 174,997 of JACEEZ010020100.1, forward strand.
ACATTATTTTGGGATACTTCTCTTTAGTTTCTGACTGCAAGTTTCGTCAATACATGATTAAAGTCCCTGATCCTACATAAATGTCTTCAGTAAAGAAATTGAAGCTCATTCATAATGTTATGAATAGCTATCAAATTCGCTTCTTATCTACCAAATCACAGGCTTTGTGGCATTTTAAAAGAATTACTTCCTTTTAGCTTGTTCCTCCCTCTCTCTCTCTCTCTTCCTGTGTGTTTGTGTGTGTCTGTCTCTCCATATTATCTACTTGTTTCAATATGGTCATACAATACTGATGCGTATAGTACATATCAAACCAATTGAGAGAGAGAGAGAGAGAGAGAGAGAGAGAGAGAGAGAGAGAGAGAGAGAGAGAGAGAGAGAGAGAGAGAGAGAGAGAGAGAGAGAGAGAGAGAGAGAGAGAGAGAGAGAGAGAGAGAGAGAGAGAGAGAGAGAGAGAGAGAGAGAGCACTATTTCGGGCAATAATACTTGTCAGTGGCTACATTTTCGGCATCTCAGCATATTTTTACGTTGTCATTCCTCAAAATTAATAAAATAGTTTTCTTTCTTTTTTAACATTACTGGAAATCATATTTGCCTTCTCAAATAACAATTTATTTTGTACTGGATAGAAAACATTTATTTCAATAATGAGTTTTTGATTGCTTCACACAAGGACACATGTACAGATGAAAAGCCTTATGAAGACACTAAAAGAATCAGTATTTGGTCTACAAAAGGAACACTAAGGAGAGATTCATGGAGATGATGAATGCACCGTTGCTTTGGGCTATAAAAGAGTTCTTTAGCACAAACTTACACAAAAATGACATATTAATTACTTTTTGGTCTAGAAATAATATTTGAAAAGAAGACTTCTCAATTCGCTTCTCAATTAAACATTTGTCATGGTTAAAAACAAAATATTGTATTTATAAAGATGCGATGAAGAAACAATTGATATAGTATGTACAGTAATTTATGTAGATATAAAAGATGAAACAAATCTTTGACTGCAATTTCAGGCTTGAGCCTATTGTGTGTGTGATCAAGTTCTGTGTCATGACAGCACCAGTTGAGCATCATTCACATGCTAGGAGACTTGAAACAATCCTAAACAACAACACACTTGTTGGTGTGAAAACTTTGATGCTTTCAAATAGTTACTTTGTGCGAGACATGCAATGTTTCAAATACAGAGAGAGAGAATTAATGTCATATAAATATCATTATACATGGCTTCACTAGACCAATGTAAGTAGCCATCACTGCTCCACCAGGCAACTCCCAGCTTCCAAGTTTGTCTGTCTCTTTATGAGCTTGGTGGATATGTGCGTATGTCTTGATGAATCAACCTGGAGAGGCACAAGCTTGGCGTGGCGGAAGATGTGGTGGACAGCAAGGCAAAGATGGCCGGTATAGAGTTTTGTGAGTGCGTGTCACTGCACAAGGGGCATTGGTTCCGGTGACTGGTGATGCATTCCGGGTTCACAATTGCAAGGATACATTTCTTGGCTGTCAGCTTCAACCAGAAGTTGCTCATCATGACCTTGACCAGTCCAACAGTGAACAGCTATAAAGACATCACCCTAACCTACACAGATGAAGCTCGTAATACTTTTCAGGTTATAAATAAGAGAGCTCAGAGAAGGCTTGAGAGCACTGATAAGTGGTTATTACTTACAAAAATATGTGGTCATCTTAAAATTACCTCTTTTCTCTGAAATATAAACTTTTAGTGCACACAAGCACAGACACTAACTAGTACACACCACTACTGGCTATCACACTAAGCTATGATGCAGCCTCCGATATGTGCAGGAAGGACCAGAGTCACTGCCAGTGGTGAGTGCGGCACAACCAACTCAAGGCAGGATAAAAATGTCATGACACAAACAGCTCAACATCACAGAAGTTTTGCTGCTGTTAATTTTGATTCATTTTGTGCATAACTGTTATAACTAGTTTGATAACATGATGGATGGCTTTAGGGATTAATGAGAGGGATGTCACTCCAACCTACGGGAAGTCTGAGAGGACATTGGCTGCGTCAAATAAAGGAGAATCCAACGAAGGCTTTTGGTCACTGCAAAGGAATTGTTTACTTTTCAGAATCAACTATTGACCATGGAAAAATGGCATTAGAAACAAAGGCAAAAGTAAGAATAAGAAGAATAAAGGCATATGTTGCATGAGTAAGCATCCAGCAATGTATCTTTATGCTGGAAATCTTTGATGAACAAAATTGCACTTAGGGTAATACAAAAAATCTATCCTCATGAATCAATAAAAAGTACATGTAAGAAAATCACAGCGTTCCAGCAGGTATTCTAATCTGCCCTTTCACTGTCAGGAGCAGCTGTTAAGTCCTGGCATATCTATGAGATCTATAAGTTACATTTCTTATAAGTATTTCACTGTCAGGAGCAGCTGTTAAGTCCTGGCATATCTATGAGATCTATAAGTTACATTTCTTATAAGTATTTCACTGTCAGGAGCAGCTGTTAAGTCCTGGCATATCTATGAGATCTATAAGTTACATTTCTTATAAATATTTCACTGTCAGGAGCAGCTGTTAAGTCATGGCATATCTATGAGATCTATAAGTTACATTTCTTATAATATTTCACTGTCAGGAGCAGCTGTTAAGTCATGGCATATCTATGAGATCTATAAGTTACATTTCTTATAAGTATTTCACAGTCAAACACAAAGAGCTTTGCACCCAATCTCTGGTCTCCCTAAAAGACCTCAAAGCCTCGGAATGAAGATGTTGATCTTCCTCAGATATCTACTCGGCCTGAATTTTCTTGAACATATCTTGTGTGTTTTCTATTTTGTACCGTAAATGTTAATGCCATATTACAGCAAGACCCCGGCTATCCGGTAGTCAACGATCTGCAAAGCTAAAATAACCCATTTTTTTAAAGAGAAAACTAATAAATAAAAAATTTTGAATCATGAAAAATTGAAATTGGGGCCAAAAGCTGTGCCTCCCCTCCCTGGACTCACGGCAGTTTCATTTTCCGCCACTGGCGTTTTAGAATTAACACTGTTAATTCTTATTCTTGGTAATTCTTATTATTTCTGTTAATTTAACAGAAATAATAAGAATTACCAAGGAGTTTACTACGCAAGTGTGAGCTGCAATAGAGGCAATCCCACCCCAACTACTGGACGGGACAGGCACTGGCGGTGCATGTACTCCCCACCCTTTGTATAAATAACCCGGTGACTTAGCTTTGAGGGTTTCTACCAGTATACCCTTTACTGTTGCCTTAACTATAAGCCATGTCCAAGCTTTGAGGGTTTCTACCAGTATACCCTTTACTGTTGCCTTAACTATAAGCCATGTCCAAGCTTTGAGGGTTTCTACCAGTATACCCTTTACTGTTGCCTTAACTATAAGCCATGTCCAAGCTTTGAGGGTTTCTACCAGTATACCCTTTACTGTTGCCTTAACTATAAGCCATGTCCAAGCTTTGAGGGTTTCTACCAGTATACCCTTTACTGTTGCCTTAACTATAAGCCATGTCCAAGTTTTGAGGGTTTCTACCAGTATACCCTTTACTGTTGCCTTAACTATAAGCCATGTCCAAGTTTTGAGGGTTTCTACCAGTATACCCTTTACTGTTGCCTTAACTATAAGCCATGTCCAAGCTTTGAGGGTTTCTACCAGTATACCCTTTACTGTTGCCTTAACTATAAGCCATGTCCAAGGTGCCAGCCAGACATGAACATGTGTTGACACAGAAGCATAAAAGGGACATGTGCAAACGTTCTAATCCTTAATCAAAGCGAAGGGTGACCGTTCTAATCCTTCAAACTACCGTCCTATAGCTTTGACTTCCTGCCTTTCTAAAGCTTTTGAATCTATACTTAATAAGATTTTTAAGCATCTATCTGCTCACAATCTTCAATCTGATCGTCAGTACGGTTTCCGTATAGGGCGATCTACTGGCGATCTTCTAGCTTTCCTAACTGAATCTTGGTCATCCTCCTTTAGGGGTTGTCATGGGGTCTTGCTGTAATATGGCATTAACATTTACGGTACAAAATAGAAAACACAGAAGATATGTTCAAGAAAATTTAGGCTGAGTAGATATCTCGGGAAGATCAACATCTTCATTCCGAGTAGTCCTCGCGGCCTCTTGTAGCTTCCTTATTTTCTTATGTTTCGGTGAAACTTTTGCTGTTGCCCTTGACATATCAAAAGCTTTTGATAGAGTCTGGCACAAATCTTTAATTTCCAAACTACCCTCATTCAGTTTCTATCCTTCTCTCTGTACCTTCATCTTAAGTTTCCTTTCAAACCGTTCTACTGCAGCTACTGTAGACGGACATTGTTCTGCTCCTAAATCTATCAATAGTGGTGTTCCCCAGGGTTCTGTCCTATCACCCACTCTCTTTCTATTATTCATTAATGATCTTCTAAGTCTAACTCAAAGCCCTAAGTCTAACTCAAAGCCCTAAGTCTAACTCAAAGCCCTAAGTCTAACTCAAAGCCCTAAGTCTAACTCAAAGCCCTATCCACTCCTACGCTGATGATTCTACCCTGCATTTTTCAACGTCGTTTATTAGACGTCCAACTCAACAGGAACTAAGTGATTCACGGAGAGATGCCACCGAGCGCCTAACTTCTGATCTTTCTATAATTTCTGATTGGGGCAAAGCAAACCTTGTTTTGTTCAATGCCTCATAAACCCAATTTCTTCACCTATCTACTCGACAAAACCTTCCAAACAATTATCCCCTCTTCTTCAATGGCACTCAACTGTCTCCCTCTACTACAATGAACATTCTTGGACTGTTCTTTACTAAAAATCTGAACTGGAAATCTCACATCTCATCTCTTGCTAAAACAGCTTCTAAGAAGTTAGGCGTCCTGTGGCGTCTGTATCCTTTTTTTTTTCCCTCCCAGTTGCTTGCTCTGTTCAGGGGCCTTATCCACCCATGTATGGAGTATGTCTCACATGTTTGGGAGGATCCACTCATACAGCTCTCCTAAACAGGGTTGAGTCAAAAGCTTTTAGTCTCATCAACTCCCCTCCTCTGACTGACTGTCTTCAATCTTTAAATCACCGCCGCAATGTTGCTTTTCTTGCTCTCTTCTACCGTTATTTCCATCCTCACTGCTCTTTTGAACTTGCTAACTGCATCCCTCCCACCCCTCCCGCGGCCTCGCTGCACAAGACTTTCTACTCAATCTCATCCCTATTCTGTCCATCTCCCTAATGCAAGTTAGCCAGTGTCTTCACCCTTGTATCACTTTCACTGGTAAACTCTGGAAACTTTTTCTATTTTTCCATCTTCCTAAGGCCTACATTTTTTCAAGAGAGAGTGTCAAGACACCTTTCAAACTAAATTGGCCCACCCCCTTTCTGCCATCTCTTAATATCTTCTTTATGGGGACTGGCAGCTAGCAGGCTTTTTGCTACTTTTTTTCCCCGCTTGGCCAGTCCTTTAAGATGAAGAAAAAAAACTAGTCAATACGAACTTCCTACCCATACATACTGCTGGTGTAATAACAATTTCATGAAAGCTTTATGAAGGGTAGAGATAGGGGTGAAAACAACCCCTGGGACCGTGCATTACACACACATGCAATAGCTGAGAATAGTGGCCGGGGCTACAAGGGTTAAGCAACTTCAAGTGTTCTGGTCCTCTGATCTCTTTTATTTTTTCATTCTTTCCACCAGTGTCCTTATTCCTTCATATTGTACTGCATGTGTAAGGGTTCAAATAGCCTAGAAAACCACTTGCCAAGCAGGATGTCAGTTTGGCTTGATGGTACCGTGCCCGCATGTGGTGGCGGGACTTCTCAGGCGGGAGGGTTCAAACCCCACCAGAATCATTATATAAAAATGGGAAATAAGATTTATACCCCGAATTGTGATTGTGTCCCTGTCAGTTGGTCTGTAGAAGGATTCTTGTGACGGGATTCAAGAGGGTGGTTAATTGTGTGCCCAGGGCAGTGTAGTAACAGGGCAGTGTAGCGCTCTGTTGGTCTGGCTAACTGTCTATGGATCAGTACATAGGCTCCCTGTTTCACAGTCCCCTTTGACCAGTAGTGCCTTCCGGTCACAAGAGCTGCCGCCCTCCCTTCTGTATCCCCTTCAGAATAACATCACAATGCAAGAAGAGAGAAGAAAAAGGAAGAACTTTAGAGAGAGTGAAGTGTTTCAGTGGTCGTCTGCAGTTACGGGCGTTACACATGCACTTAGGTGGTTGGCCTCAACAGCCTTTGATTATTCTTAGCTACCACTTTTAAATATTCAATCAGTCTAGGACTATGAAATATGGTATAATGCTTCCCAGTACTCCCTTGTCCCTTGATCCCTAACCCACAGGTAATGCATGTGTGCATCTTGTCCCTTGATCCCTAACCCACAGGTAATGCATGTGTGCATCTTGTCCCTTGATCCCTAACCCACAGGTAATGCATGTGTGCATCTTGTCCCTTGATCCCTAACCCACAGGTAATGCATGTGTGCATCTTGTCCCTTGATCCCTAACCCACAGGTAATGCATGTGTGCATCTTGTCCCTTGATCCCTAACCCACAGGTAATGCATGTGTGCATGCAAAGCATTCTTGCCTTAAGGGTGACGCACCTTTGACTACCAGGGGACCAGGTGCTTCATGCTCTCAGGTGGCTGCACACAGTCTATTCATCTAGTTGTATTTTACAGGGCCTGAGCTACACTCCTATGGCCCCGTCTCCATATCAACATTCTTATCATTCATCCTTAGTGCTAAGTGTTGGCCGAAGTCACCACCCCGGGAGGCGGGTCACAACCCCCGGCTAACACCCGGTGCCCATGCACTGGGTGGACGGGGCTAGGGTTTTTTAAGAAGACCGCCCGTCTCTCTTCGCTCCGTCCGGGGATTGAACCCGGGACTTCTCGGTTGTGAACTGAGCGTGCTAACCACTACACCACGGAGTATCCATGATACAATACATTTACATTCTGTTACAATATTTAGATGGCTCCGGTATCATGCCATTCAGTAACATGACTTAGCAAATCCCAATATATATATTAAATAGCTGATAACTTTTTTTTCAACTTTCAGAGTGAATTGATTGTATCTCAAAAAAACCTGTTGATACACTAGACTCTCAATTTAACGGACCTCGATTTAACGGATTTTGGATTTAAGGGGCTCCATCTGCCATCGGACAAGCGGACCAAACTATTCAATAAGTCCACTGCTTGAAAACTGTGTCTGCTAGGACACCACCTGGGACTCCGAATAGAAGCCTTCTGAGTCCTGCACACAGTCTTGTATACAGCTCTTTGTTTTGTATACGGTAAGTAAAACAAAAACTACAATTATTGTCATGTTTTCGTTTTGTAATGATAGGTGGCGTCTGTGTTAGACATAGCAACACAATTCCTAATACCCAGACATTTTTTCTTCTTCTTCTTTCTGTTTAACGTCAGTTTTTCCCATAATATTTTATGAGGTTAGACGGCCGATGACACGCTTCCGACTATCTCTATCCGTTGCCTCGACAATCAGAGATCGACCACATCCTCGTTAGTACTCGTTGGAGGATCCTCCAGAACTGCAGGGTTTACCGGAGTGCTGAGTTATTTGCAACTGATCACAGACTTGTTGTTGCTACACTTAAGCTTCATGTCAAGTCCAGAAGAATCTCATGAGGTAACCATACTGTGTTTCATCTTGATTCATCCCGTAAAACTCTACAGGCTGAAAAGGAGTGTATTGGGGAGCACCCGAGGTCAAGGCGTGGTTTTGTCTCGACGGAGACGCTGGAGAAAATTGAGGAGAGTCGCGCTGCCAGGCTTGCTGGGGACCAGCACAGGGCTCTGTCACGCAGGACTAGAACTCTCCTGGGGAGAGACAAGGAGAGGTATGTCAGGAGCCTCGCTGAGGATGTCGAGGGCCATTGAACATTAATGACCACCGACCCGCCTACCGAGCCCTGAAGAAGCTCCGTTCCAAGTCTCCCTCGGGCAAGTGCTATTCGAGCAGCAGATGGGCGCCTCGTGTCAGATATGGATGGGCAGATGGCTCGTTGGGCTGAGTACTTTGGGCAGTTGTTCACGGTGGACCCTCCAATTGAGCAGCTTCACAGCACTGGGTTACAGGCAGTAGATGCCGATCCTCCCATTGACGAAACCGCACCCTCTCTTGACGAAGTCAGAGAGGCTGTAGCAAAGTTGAGGGGTGGAAGGCAGCTGATGTTTGTAATATCAGTGCGGAGCTCCTCAAAGCTGGGGATGAGGCCATGATCCGGAGGTTGCATGCTGTCCTGACTGCCTTGTGGCAATCAGGTACCAAATCCTCCTGACTGGAAAAGGGGGCTGGTCGTCCCTATCTGGAAAGGAAAAGGGGACCGTCAGGACTGCAACAATTACTGCGGTATTACACTGCTCAGCGTGCCAGGCAAGGTGCTTGCCCATCTATTGCTGACACGGATCCGCAGTCATCTGCTGAAGCATCATAGACCTCAGCAGTCTGGGTTCACGCCTGGTAAGTCAACAACGGACCGTATCCTAGCGCTTCGTGTCCTGGTGGAACGCCGACGTGAGTTTCGACAGGGGATGCTTGCAGCCTATGTTGATCTCAAGAAGGCGTTTGACTCAGTGCATCGCGAGTCACTCTGGAATCTTCTGCGACTTCGAGGGATTCCTGCAAGGACTATTGGTTTGATGACTGGTCTGCTCTCTGGGACTGAGAGTGCTGTGAAGTGTGGGGGAGATGTATCCAGCTTCTTTCCTGTTAATACAGGAGTGAGGCAAGGATGCGTCCTTGCCCCATCACTTTTCAACACTTGTACGGACTGGGTATTGGGCAAAGTTGTAGATCAAAGTGATTGTGGAGCATCCCTCGGCAACACCAAGATCACCGATCTTGTTTTTGCCGATGATGCAGTAATCTTTACTGAGTGGCTGGAGGTCCTGGTGACGGCTCTCGAGGCGCTGCACGAGGAGGCAAAGCCTTTGGGACTTGAGGTCTCCTGGCTCAAGACCAAGGTCCAGGTGTTTGGAGACTTACTAGATGAAACTGTACAGTCTGTTCATGCATGCGGCGAGGACACTTGGACAAGATCTTGGAAAGTTTTACATACCTTGGTAGTGCAGTCCAGAATAACAGCGGGTCACGTCAAGAAGTCTTAAGACGGATTGGCATAGCCCACGGTGTTATGGACTCGCTCAGCACGAGCATTTGGCGTTGTCGGAACCTGTGCAGGAGGACAAAGATCCGGATCTTCAAGCCGCTTGTGATCCCTGTCTTTCTCTATGGTTGTGAGACATGGACACTAAATAGCGACTTGAAGAGGCGAATTGATGATTTGGTAATAAATGTCTTCGCAGAATCATGGGGTGTCGTTGGGATAATTACGTGTCAAATCAGCGATTGCACCGTAAGACTGAATCGAGGCCTATTACCTGCATAGTCCGTCAGCGCCAACTTGGGCTATATGGGCATGTGGCACGCTACCCTGAAACCGATCCTTCCCATCGGGTTGTATTTGTAAGAGACAATCTGGCGTGGAGGAGGCCAAGGGGGCGCCCACAAGGCTCCTGGCTGGGGCAAGTTGATGTTTCCTGTCGAGAGCCGCTTGGTATGGGAAGGCAGCCTGCATGGGTACTCGCGCGTGGTGAACCCCGGGAGTGGCGACGTGCCCCCCGGCGTATGCCCCTAATGATTGATTGACTGAATGATATGTAGCATGTCAGTCTGCTTCATTATACATCTATCTAGTGACAGGTTTCCATGCTGCAATACTTTTTAACTTTTAGCTCCCATGAAGCAAATAAGCCCCAATCCACCAGGCTCCTGATGACCAGGAACATGAAATACAATGTCTTGAACTTACAAAGCCTCCACACTAAGCAAGGGGACCAACTGAGATACAACAAATGCTGAAATTCTAAGTCACACCACCACCCCCCCCCCTCCCCTCCCAAACGAAAAAAAAAATTATGATAAAAATATATAAGAAATAAAAATTTGCTCACCTATCTAAAAAAAAAAAACTAAGTATAAACAAGAATGAAAATGTGGCCTGTGACCACAGCGGAGCTTAAACACTTCATTGACTTTAATGGCTTGCCTTTAAGGTGTTTGTTATCAGTGCCCTTGCCCCTTGCCTTGGAATCAAACCAGACTGTAAGGGCTTGGCACGCTTTGCTCCACGCTGCAAACACACGACCAGCCAGACTAGGAAACACTGTGCTATAATCATTATTCACCTTTCTTCTAGATCCTATAAATCGCTTAGCAAATTCAATGCCAGACCAGTGTAGCGGTGGAAGAGTTCCTTGGTGCCATGACGCACAGTAACAATGTCACGATGCACCACAAGGGAAGGACGACATGACACTCAGAACACATCACTGGAATTTCTCAAGTGACACTGATTGTATAAACAAAAAATCCTCCACCTTCATTCCTAAGGCAGGACACAGTTCAATGTCTTCCCAGCTTATGGTTCCTTCTGCAAAATAAATTTCAATCCCCTGTCCTAACCTAGTCCAAAGAAAGAAAAGTATCAATTATACTTACGTGGAGACACAATCAGAGGGATTGGAGCTGACGGAGGGAGGGTCACCCAGGGTGGAGTCGTGCATCGGGTACATGGGCTGTGGAGTATTGGGGTAGGACTCCATTGACCCGGGTCCTGACCACCTGCAATTGCCTTTTGTTAGTACCAATAAAGAAAGCACAGATCCAGCTCCCTGCTACAGATAAGGGGCCTTATAACAATAACTAATTACATGTTAGCATTTATTGAAACATCACAGTTGTCCTAAGACAGAAAAGTTCACAATAATGCAGGAAATATAACCATGAAGCACTCACTATATAAAAAGATGGGAGCATACGCTATGCTGCGCGTGGCATTCGGTGCTCATCTCCGTGGCATTAGCCCTTAGAGTCAGAGTCTGTGGTGGGTGGGGACCCGTTACCCCGGGACACAGGGCTAGTGTGACACCCGGGTTACCACAGTTACCTTCTCCAGGTTACCCCAGGTACCCATTTATCAACCCCGAAAGGAAGGAAGAACAGCTGGGTGGCCAACTTGCCCTGGCCTGGATTCGAACCAGGGCTTGCAGATTTGTAGCCAGGCCTGCTAGCCACAACACAAGGGAGGCGATGACTCATTATACTCACGATATGGTGCTTCAAATTTCCCCTGCACAACATTCTTATATGGCTGTAACTCTGACTGACATGGCATGCCTAGTGGTGCTGAAAAATTATCAGTCACAAAAATCTGATACCAAAATTACAATGCATGGGACACCCAGGAGGATATTGGTGATGCCCATGTAGCACAGTTCATTACAGCGCAGTCCTTAATCACATCCAAAAACCAGAAAAAATACCAAAAAATCTGGATATTTTTGAGACTGCCCGATATATTTTAGAGAACTTGATGATGTAAATGGCCACCTTGGGGAGACGGTAGCAGAGTGGTTAGCGTCACCGATTGGCGTTCTCGAAGACCCGAGTTAGATCCCGAGTGAGACCCATAAATCCACTTAAAATATTTCTGCACCGTTGAGTGGCCTAAGAACACCCACATGCTGCCCATTAACTCTACCTTCGACTGCGAGTGCATCGGAGGACACAGGGGGGGGCATGAGCCTCTAATTACAGGCGTCACTATAAAAATCCTGCCTGCGCCACCACCACCGGCGAGGGCCAACCATCACAGCTTTCAAGTGAGCCTCCAGGGCCTACCATCCCACCCCTGGAGGTCACTGCCTACAGGCGCTATAGGCCAAAATGTATAAAAAAAAAATTAGAATGTGGCAGGTTTCAAGTTTTGTCTTGTGGCCCGTGTGTTCTGATTTGGCGAGGGTAGCTGCTGCCTGGCCTTCAAGCAGTGCAGCCAATGTCAACAGTTATTCCTCTCAAAGTATATTACACATGTATATAATGCCAAGACTATTCGGCAGTTTGCTAGTGCAGAGTTGAAAGGGAAATACATCATGCTCAGTACATTGGAGCAAGTAGAGTTACTCAGGAGACTGGCTACAGGTTCTTCAGTGCAGCATTTACGGAAGTGTGCCACATCATCGCAATAAGACATACTAAGACAATAGAAGGAAAACACAATACTTTAATAGTCTTGATGGTGAAGTCCTATTGTAACGAGAGAGCTGACAGATGTTTTACAGTCCTTTCTGATCTTATATCTGATCACCTTTACTTGTAACAATATACCTAGTGATTACCTTGTATTTACCTAGTTGTATTTACCTAGTTGTATTTACCTAATTGTATTTACCTAATCGTATTTACCTAATTGTATTTACCTAGTTGTATTTACCTAGTCGTATTTACCTAGTCGTATTTACCTAGTCGTGATATACGGGAAATGAGATACACTGTCCCATCTATTTGTCTCAATTGGTAAATCTTAGCTTTAAAAACACGAATATTCTTGGCATCTATAATTTCACTGTCCAGGCTATTCCACGCATCAATGCACCAATACAGACAACTGTATTTCTTATTGTCCTTCAAGCACCTTGCCTTTTTCCTTGTATGACTCTCTAGTGGCCCTACGTCCCAGACCCGTACACACATGTCCTCCTTGTCATTTCTCTCCATTCCTGACATACCTCTAAACATTGCTATCAAGTCTCCTCTTTGCTTCTTTCTTCCAATGATGGCAGCCACAATGTCTTCAGCTTCTGTGTGTGCTACCCTGCCGCATGTTGAGATCAACCTCACAACCACAGGATTACAAAGTCAACCTTCTATCATTGGCACTTCCTCAAACTTAAATTTAAAGAAATGGAAATATTTTTGTTTTGTTTTTTTGTCACATATGGAGCTTCCTCTACTTCCCTGTTTTGTGCATTCACCAAATACTTTCCTCAATAGATAATTTTCTTTTCATAAGGTAACTGACTGATTAATGCCAGGTCCCACAGGAACAGATATCAGTTCAACATTCAGAAAACGTAAAAATATATAAACGCATATCTAAAGTCTTGGTCTCCTTGGTCCCTGGGAACTGTTCCTTGAGGCTGGTGGTGGTGACTCAAGCTCCCATCTTTGCCTTGCCACACTATAGATCACTCTTGTTGCTGCTTCATTGGCTTGGCTTTTGAATTATTTTGCTATTGATTAAGCTTGCTTTCATTACATTTACTCTAGGTTTATGCTAGACCCCCTAGTTTAGACCTTGGGGTCTGTGTTTGTAAGTAATGCCATGCAATAAAACCTCACTAGGAATTAAAAAAAAGAGGGAATTTCATCCATTACTCTTTGAAGTGATTGATGCCTCACACCAGAGATATATCAACCTGAGTTTTAATGCAAAGTATGTATACACTTACATGCATTAAAGAACCTGCTAACTACTCATTGCAAAAAAAAAAATTCACCCACAAAATCCAGAGTGCAGTGTTTACTCACCCCGGGACGTGGGTGATGAGGTGAGGCTTGACATAGCCATTGTTGGTGGGATGCTCCCCTATTGGGGTGTAGTATTTGCCAAAGGCCTGCTCCTTGGCTACGTTTGGGTAAAGGAAGAGGAGGTATTTCAGGTCTGCAATCACATCAGCCAGTGGACGGATGGCAAAGGACTTGCTGGTGAAGGGTTGCAGCATGAACACATCCCTCTGGTCACAGGCTGCACCAAATAAAACACTAATGAAGAACTTGATATAAAGCACCCAGGGATTTGAACATACATCTGTTTAATGATTGAGGAATAACGTTGCCTTGGAACAGTACCTTTAGTGGTGTCTTCATACATCCAGGCGATGGTAACCCCTCCAAGCTCTGAGTCAGAAAAGCGCAGTAGAAAGGTCCCAGATTTGGAATTTTTCAGCATATCTTCAGCAGGTCGCCGGCCCACAAAGCCCATGATGGACCCGTCGTTCCAGGGCTGACGCAGGTGCTCCTTGGTCACCTTCAATGCAAGATGTGAGCTTGAGATTTTCTTGAAAAACTTTTCTTTGGGAATATGAAGCAAACATCTAATATTTTGTGGTGAACAACATGCAGAGCAGCAGCAAGGGTTTGGTGTGTACCTAATTATTGATCGCAATGTCAAAGCCAAAATCCAATGTCTTACCTTCATCACGGCAAAGAACCACTCCCAAAACGTAAAGTTGCGGTCTGACAGCGGCTCCTTGCAAAACTGTGACCATGACAGCATCATAACAGTGAACTCTTGTACTTGAGGACTCCTGCAAAAGTATAATGGTATAAATTGTAAATACGTAATGGTATAAATTGAGGAAGTATTTATCACTCTTAAGGCGGGTACACACTTGTTGCGTATCCATGTGTGTACACAGCGCGCCAAAGCATTGTTCGCGACAACATAACGCAAATTACTCTGTCTGTCTGTTCAAATTACTCGCGGGAAGGAAGGCGATACTTTTTTAAATGCTTCGTTTATAATTGACAAGTGGCATCTGAACATTCCTTAACGGTCTTGATGGACTGCCCGTGCCTTAAACAAGCTGCCATATGTAAGATATCTCTCTCGGAAGTCAGTAGGCTGCCATAGAGTACATTTTCTGAATTCCCGTATGGAAGCGCTGTGTTATGATGTCGCGAACAATGCTTTGGCGCGCTGTGTAGTACGTACTTCATTTTTTTAGTTCATTTCAAGAACAAGTTAAGATTTTGAGATCTTAACTTGTGAGCTCGAACACGTTACACCTTCAAGTGTGGACGTCTGTATCCTACCTATACTTGCTGCACGTTAAGGTGGCAAAAATGGTGCCCCTTCACTCCCCCCTTCCGAACGCACGGGATTAGCCGAGGTGTTGGGTGAGAATGCCTTACTCCAAGTTCCGCCCTAAAGCCCCAACACCCAACACCTCAGCCAATCTCATGCATTCGGAAGAGGGGAGTGAAGAGGCCCAATTTTCGCAAACTTAACGTGCGGCGAGTATGTTATTTAATCATTGTATGCTGACTTTTGATCAAATATGTAAAAGTCACATATTCGCGTCTAAAATTTGCATCATTATTTCTCCCTTTCATTGCTTATTAAACCTTATTTCCTTTCTTTTCAGCTCATCATGTCTGTTAAGAAGAGGAAAGTGGACCTCGAGCGTCGGGCCTTCAACCCTGGGGGGAAGGAGACGTACTTCTTCATCGAGCGCTTTGGACAAGCCCAGTGTCTCATCTGCTTCAAGACTGTGGCTGTCCTCAAAGAGTTCAACGTACGCCGCCACTGGGAGACAGAACACCGAGCATTGATGTTTGTGTCGATGTCTGCCACCGAGGGGAAGGACGCCATCGCTAGACTGTCGGGCAACCTGCAGAAAACATGTTTGCTCTTCTGCAGGCACACTGCTGAGGCCGACAAGGTGACGCGCGCCAGTTATGTCCCTGTGCGCCAGGTCTGTCACCCTCGTTGACGTCATGTCTGTTGTGGTGAAGGTCGTCAACTCCATCCTCTCTCGCAGCCTTAACCCCCGCCAGTTCCAGGCACTGATGGACGAGGTCAACGCGCACTATGGCGACCTGCTCTACTTTTGTGAGGTCCGCTGGCTGAGGCGTGGGGCCGTGCTGTCCCGTGTGTGCGACCTACAGCAGGAGGTCGCTACATTCCAACGTCAGGAGAACCTCCCCCACACTGATCACTTCTCCGACCCGCGATGGCTGGCTCGTCTGGCCCTGCTCACGGACATCACTACGGACCTGAACGCTCTCAACGTGAAGCTGCAAGGCAAAGACATTCTCTTGACAGACACGCATGCACACACCACCGCCTTCGAGGTTAAGTTGCGCATGTGGGAGGCTCAGTTGACTGGTGGTCAGTTCGTACATTTTCCTCGCCTTGCTGCTTGTGCCCTGATGACGAGGACCGGGACACTTGTGTTAGCATCATCGCCTCTCTACGGGAGGAATTTGCCTCGCTTTTAGCAGGAGTCAGGCCGCTGACTGCGGACTTCAAGCTGTTCACCGCCCCCCATGACTTCCCGGTGGACGACGCCCCTGCCCCCCTGCACATGGCAGTGGTGGAGCTGCAGTGCAACGATGAACTGAAGGCAAAGTTCCGCACCTCTTCTCTGCTGTCCCTCTGTGACCTCGTCCTCCCTTCTAGCAACTTTCCAAAATACATTGCACATAAGAACATAAGAAGAACGTAAGAAAATAAGGAAGCTACAAGAGGCTGCGAGACCTACACGTGGTAGTTCCTGTAGACCAACCGGCGATTTACTGGAAGCTCAGAGTACAGGGAGGTCCCGTTATACGAGCATTCGGTATACGAGAATCCGATGATACGAGATGTGTAAATTAGGGTCTATTTTCAATATACGAGATAAAAAATCCAATGATACGACATTCAAACTGGGGTGAGTAAAATTATCAAGTTCAAAATGCGCGCCCTACCACTCCCGGGCTGGACAAAGGGGGATTTGGTTGACCCCAGTGAGGTCACCCCTAGCAAGCCGTGACCTGAAGGGTAATTAAGCATATGGTGCGGCCTGACCTTTAGGGGTAATTAGCAGGTGTGCGGCCCCAACCTTGGGACCGCTACACTACCTTCTCTTGTATCACGCGGCGTCCCCTACATTACAACGTCGTTTTTGCTTGTTATGCATGTTTTATGTTTAATTAATGTGCAGTTATGTTATTTTGTGTGCTATTTTCTCTTTCAGAATGCTTTTTCTACAGAATAGGTAGTACAGTGTGGGTAATATAGACGCTGTGTGTTTGTTGTGTTTGCTAGAGTTTATTTTAGCTTGAAAACATGTTGTTGTTGTTTTTTCTAAATGGTCCTGGAACCAAACCTATATTTTACCATTAGTTATGTGTTTCGTTATACGAGATTTTGCTTTACGAGTATGCCAGGTGGAACCTAACTGCTCGTATCTTCGGGACCTCCCTGTACTTCTTTTCTTCTTGCTCTCGCCTATCCTCTCCACGGTCTCCAAACCATCTCAAGAGTGCTGCGGGAAGCCTATAACGCCTGTTGGCTATTATCTTCCTTTCTTAGGTTTTATATTATTTTTCTAGTCATAGCCTACCTAGTCATCCATACACATTTCTCATTACAGTAAAACCTCTCGTATTCGGACCCTCATTATTCGGATTTCCTTTTTTTTTTTTTTTTTTTTTTTTTTTAGGGGTCGAAATTTCCTAGCTATACTATAAACACCAATTTTTTTATTTTTTTATTTTTTATTTTTTTCTTCGGGACCTCCCTGTATCCAGAAACAAGAGGAGGATCGTCGTCCATCGTGTCGACACTGTGTGAGTGTGATACTATTTCAGAGAGACCGTGGTGTTGTCGACGGTGGATGTGTGAACCCACTGTGAGGGACACACTGTAGGTCTGCGGGTGCAGATGAGAAAGAGAGAGAATATTTCTTTGAATAATTCTCACTACACCCACAGAGCCCTACAGCACGTCTGCTCACAATACGTTCACACATACACAGTGTACACCATCACGATCTCCCTGAAACAGCATCACACACACACAAATGTCTATCAAACCACTGCTACCTAACCACAGTCAAACCCCTCTCTCTCTCTCTCTCTCTCTCTTCTCTCTTCTCTCTTCTCTTCTCTTCTCTTCTCTTCTCTTCTCTTCTCTCTTCTCTCTTCTCTCTTCTCTCTCTCTCTCTCTCTCTCTCTCTCTCTCTCTCTCTCTCTCTCTCTCTCTCTCTCTCTCTCTCTCTCTCAGTATGTTTACAAACCACAGGCGAACCCCACAGCCTCCTTATGTATATATGTTCCCTATGTACCTATGTTTATATGCCCATTACTAACATGACATTACAACTCAATAAATGATGCCCCTGACAGCATTAAATTCACTATCCTGAACTATATCTATTTTTCTAAAGAAGCCGCTGAACAAGTCTAAGATGTTGAGGTAATTGTTCTGGAAGTTCCTGTCAACGTCTTCTCGCTAAGGCACCACCACTGTCAGGCCCGTACCAAGAGCCACCACAACACATATTTATGCAGTGATCTTCACTTCCCGTGACATGACAGCATGACATCCATATATAAATCATTAAACATTCTAGAGTTCTACCAGCTACTCAACTTTTTTTTTTTAGAAAACAAGACACTTGGCAAATTGAACATACAGCTTGGTAAGCTGCAATCAGGAGAAATTTGATCCAAGAAAACATGATTTTAAAGCACTGGAATAATAATGAAATTTCACTGAAAAGGCTATTTACTCAACCCACCTGTCCAGCCTGAAGGCCTTCCCTGCTAAAAACTTTAGATTATCTTCCGTCAACCCTCGTCCTGTGGCTGATTTGAACTTGGCATCGAGCATGTCAGCAACTTGTGGCCAGGGCACCTACAACATAAAGTCAAGGTTTAGGTATAATGAATACAGGAACAAGCATCTAAACTTAGGCACAGACACTTCAACAAGTCTTCAGCTCTGTGCAAGGACCCACTGAACACAACATGAACATGTGAGTTGTTTTACTCAGTTATCCATCTCACCTATAACCGAGATTCTTGTGTTCTGAACGTTGCTATGGGTGCTCTGCGTAATAACATATGATGATGACTTTATTAATGAAAACGTTACACTATCTACCTTGTCCGGCACTGTGAATGGTATGCGGCCCTGCTCTGCGAAGGCGTTGTCCCAGGACACGGTGGCCCAGGCGTGGGGCTCCTGGTTGCCGTGCACTATCACCACCACGGGCAAAGATAAAGTCCACACCTGCAAGGAAAAGTTTGCTGTCAACTGATAGCTTAAATGTGTTTCTTTCTTTGCCAACCTTTAGGAAACATAAGAACATTAGAAAATAAGGAAGCTACAAGTGGCCGTGAGACCTACACAAGGTAGTTCCTGTTACTTAACACTACCTACATCCACCTTTCATCCCCATCCATGAAACTATCTAGCCTCCTTTTAAAGCTCCCTAATGACTCTGCACTGACTACCTGACGACGAGTCCATTTGTAATAACAATTACATTTGAGTTGATAAAAAATTCTGTAACATCAATTCACATTCACACCCGATGTAAAGCAACCGTTACCTCCTGTCTATTATATGAGGACGCCTGTGTCTTGGAACTGTTGAAGGGACGGGCCACAACAAACACTGTCTATTATATGAGGACGCCTGTGTCTTGGAACTGTTGAAGGGACGGGCCACAACAAACACTGTCTATTATATGAGGACGCCTGTGTCTTGGAACTGTTGAAGGGACGGGCCACAACAAACACTGTCTATTATATGAGGACGCCTGTGTCTTGGAACTGTTGAAGGGACGGGCCAAACAACAAACACTGTCTATTATATGAGGACGCCTGTGTCTTGGAACTGTTGAAGGGACGGGCCACAACAAACACTGTCTATTATATGAGGACGCCTGTGTCCTTGGAACTGTTGAAGGGACGGGCCACAACAAACACTGTCTATTATATGAGGACGCCTGGTCTTGGACTGTTGAAGGACGGGCCACAACAAACACTGTCTATTATATGAGGAGCACTGTGTCTTGGAACTGTTGAAGGGATGGCCACAACAAACACTGTCTATTATATGAGGACGCCTGTGTCTTGGAACTGTTGAAGGGATGGGCCACAACAAACACAAGTCTCCATCTGGACATGACAAACACAAGTCTCCATCTGGACATGACAAACACAAGTCTCCATCTGGACATACCTGTGGCGTGAGTCCAACCACCGCCACAAACAGCTTCAATAACTGTCGGGATGCTTAGTCATGGACTTGACTCTTCTACTACAACTCTACTTTGACCTTCATGACCAAATGTCTACAGGGCTCTACTTTTCTCACGCCCTCCAATGCACTAGACACACTTTCCATTTCATCATCCCCTACTTATCAAAATAATAACTACACAAAATAAAGAAAATATAATGTGTTCTGCTGGGTCCAACACATCCTCTCAATTTAAAATAGCGAGAAATATTGTGACAAAAATTCAGAAGCAGAAGTCTTTTCAGAAAATTCAATCAGAAGTCTATTTTTTGGAGACCTTGACAGTAAAGTAAGGTAAGGTCAGCAAGCAGTAAGTATAATAGGCCAATATTATTGTCACCAATTATTACCCTCCTCCTCCTCTCCTTCCAACACCAAACTGCTAGTCTCCCATCCCTCCTCTCTTGCTCATCTTCTCTACCTCCCTTCCCCCGATTTTTTTCCCCTTATATTTATTTATATAATATATATTTTATTCCCCCTTTACTTTACTCCTACTAGTTCTCTCTCTCTCCTCTCTCTCTCTCTCTCTCTCTCTCTCTCTCTCTCTCTCTCTCTCTCTCTCTCTCTCTCTCTCTCTCTCTCTCTCTCTCATAAAGCAATTTTTTCTTTTTGGAGTGAGTGACAGACACTATGAAACAGTCTCCCCTGCCCGCATATAATGGACAGACCCTAGGTGATGACTTACTTGGAACACCAGCTCGCCGCCACCAACACTGAACTGAGACTGGAAGAGCAGGGAAAACTTCTCATCCATGACGGACTCGGTGCCCTTCTTCTCGGCCCTTTTAATTTTACGAAGCTGCATGTTGCGGAAGCTGACGGAGAGCTGCCTCGATCCCTGGGGGAATAATGCATTAACTTTGCTGCTGCTGAAAAACTACACAAAATGCAATGTAGATATGTTAACTACATCAATCATGGATAAATAATGGTTCGCAAACAGGATGTTCGGGTGGAAAATATGTAAAAAACTACTGTTAACCCTAAACCTGCCCTATACATAGTGTGATGTATGGGTTTATGTTGTTGTTGTTGTTGTTGTTGTTGTTGTTGTTGTTTTTGTTGTTGTTTTTGTTGTATTTAGTGTGTGTGTTTATATGTTAGTGTTGATGTATTTAGTGTGTTTAGAGTTTATGTATAGTCTGATGTATGTATGTTATTATTTATTATAGCGACAAACTGACAACTAAAAAGTCTGTGACAAAATAAAGAGTAGATTATGGACGCGGGACCAAACGAGTGTAGCTCAGGCCCTGTAAAATACAACTAGGTAAATAAATACAACTAGATGAATAGGACATAGACTAACTAACTTAGGTCACACTAAAGGCCGGTTCCCATCAGCCCGCTTGTACGGCCGTCTTACAACAACACCGCTCAACAATGACGTCACCATCATCACCGCTTGAGTGGTATTTGTGGTAACTGGGCACAGTTGGCAACTCCGCTCGAGCGGACACCGCCGAGCGGGAGAGATGACTTGAATTTAACTTTGTACGGCGGCCGTACAGCGGTACGGTGGTGCGGTAGACTTTGTTGTGACGTCATTGTGACGTCTTTGTTGTTGTACGGCGGCCGTACAAGCGGGAAGGTGGGAGCCGGGCTTAAGGAAGCAAAATAAAAAAAGTGTAGATTATGGAGACGGGACCATACGAGTGTAGCTCAGGCCCTGTAAAATACAACTAGGTAAGCACACACACATGTAAGAATAACAACGTTCCATAGCCTACCTGGTGGTACTCCATGGTGCCCGTATTATTGAGGATTTCTCCCGACATTTCCCCTTTGCTCATCTGGTCATTCTTGAGGAGGGCATTAGCCTGGGCCTCACTGATGATGGACACCCTCACTTGGGGCGGCGTCATGTTCACGTTGAGCTTGCCGCCCACCAGCAGCCGCACGGTGGACGCAAATCTTGTGTTGGTCTTCATGACTTGCGGAGGCTGTTTCTCAATGATGAAGGTGCTACGGAGCAGAGTTTTGACATAAGAACATAAGAAAATAAGGAAGCTACAAGAGGCTGCGAGACCTACACGTGGTAGTTCCTGTTACTTAAACACTACCTACATCCACCTTTCATCCCCATCCATGAAATTGTCTAGCCTCCTTTTAAAACTCCCTATTGACTCCGCACTAACTACCTGACGACTGAGTCCATTCCAATCAACTACCACCCTCCCTATTTGTGAACCAGTTTCAGCAATTTCTTTTTTAAATCTACACTTTTCCAGTTTAAACCGTCACTTCTTGTTCTACCCTGATTACTAGCCGCAAGAACTTTTCCTACCTCTCCTTTATTGTATCCCTTGTATTATTGTTTTGACCCATTATGAACCTGCTATCAATCATTGCACTTTATTTCTCTATCACTACTGAATTAAACTCCCTGTTAATGATGGAGTAACTGTTTTCATGACTTGCGGAGGCTGTTTCTCTATGATGAAGGTGCTACGGGGCAGAATTTTGACCCATTATGAACCTGCTATCAGTTACTGCACTTTATTTCTCTATCACTACTGAATTAAACTCCCTGTTAATGATGGAGTAACTGTTTTCATGACTTGCGGAGGCTGTTTCTCTATGATGATGGTGCTACGGGGCAGAGTTTTGACCCATTATGAACCTGCTATCAGTTACTGCACTTTATTTCTCTATCACTACTGAATTAAACTCCCTGTTAATGATGGAGTAACTGTTTTCATGACTTGCAGAGGCTGTTTCTCTATGATGATGGTGTGTACCGGGAAAGTGGTACATAACTTGAATATAGTGAGTAGAGGCGGGCAGGAACATGAGATGAGATGCTGGTGGCGGGCGTGTTGGTAGCGTCGTTGTGGTAGCCGTGGCACGAGCGGTCTAGGCTCGGAGGTGCGTGGGTTTAAGGTCTGTGTATATCTTACCGATGTGTGTCTCTTAAAATATGCGTGCATGGGTATGAGGAATAGTTTTGACCCATTATGAACCTGCTATCAATCCTTGCACCACCTGTACTGTCTTTACACAAAAATAAATTGGAAACACTAACATGATACCGATTACATAAGAATTATTCTATCCTGAAACATTACAAAAACCAACATTGTGGCATTAAAGACAGAGGATATTACTCAATAATGACTTTGCTGATTAGTGATGGAACTTGCATATGTGGACAGAGAAGACTCTTAAGGAAGGATGATGGAGGGGTTAGAGGATACAAAAATTAAATAAATAGAACATAAGAAAATAAGGAAGCTACAAGAGGCTGGGAGACCTACACGTGGTAGTTCCTGTTACTTAAAGTAATCGTCCAGACCCATTTTTTCTTTGCATAATTATGTTGAATGATCATTCAAAATACCTAATCCACAAAAAATTATTCATTTTCATGCCTAATTTCCCTAAAAACATGACTTTTGTAAAAAGCGCGGGAAAAACAACAGCCACATTCCAGCCGTGGCGCGAAACTTGCTGGCGACGTCACAAGAGGTAAGCCTCCCAGCCCCGCCCGACACAGACACACGGAGACTCTGAGAAAAATGTAGTACTTGGGGAATTTTGGGTGCTTCTGGTATATTTTTTGTGCGACACGGCACATACTTGCATCCTGCATGGGCACAACAAGAAAGCCGTGCCTTTCCCGAGAGCTTAGCACCCATTCACAACCCACACGGCAACGATATATGTGTGTAGACCTTTGGAGCGACGGGGAGCGGCTGGTAGTAGCCAAGGTACTGCAGCCCTCTCATCTCGGTGGCCTTGTACTACCCGCCGCTCCCCGCCGCTGCACACATCTGCACACATATATCGTCGCCCCACAGTTTGCAAATGGGTGCTAAGCTCTCGGTAAAGGCACAGCCCCCACGCTGCACCCACACAGGATGCAAGTACATGCCACATCGCACAAAAAATATATCAGAAACACCCAAAATTCCCCAAGTACTACATTTTTCTCAGAGTCTCCGCACATCTGTATCAGGCAGGGCTTGGGAGGCTCACTGTTGTGACGTCGCCGACCCATGGTGCATCGTCTGCTGATAAACAGTTGTGTTTTGAGAGCACGGGGAATTTACAGATTTTGAATGCGTATCATTTAAAAACGGGTGACTGGATGCAAAATGTGACAACATATTGTTTATATACTCGATCATGGCTATATTTTGACTGCATTAAATCAGGAATGATGAAATGGTCTGGACGATTACTTTAACGGGTGGAGACATCGGTGGAGACATCGCGGCACACCTCCCTGAGCATACTGGCCGTCACATCCCTCACCTCGTCGTGTCTGATGCACACAAATCCCCCCCTTTTACACGTCATGGTGTGGTTGACTACTATTACTACTACTACTACTACTACTACTACTACTACTACTACAACTACTACTACTATTACTACTACTACAATTACTATTACTACTACTACTACTACTACTACTACTACCAGTGGCGGCTCGTGATAAAATAAAAGGGGGGACTGCAGCTTCACACAACAGTAGGATACATAAATTTTACCCATCTCAGGTATGAGTTGTAATTGATTTTCACGGATTTCAGGGCATGGTAGTAGTGGTGGTGGTAGAAGGGATGGTGGGGTAGTAGTGGTGGTGGTAGAAGGGATGGTGGGGGTGGTAGTGTTGGCAGTAGAGGGGATGGCTGAGGTGGTGATGGTAGAATTACAGTATTACTTGAAAATAAAGTCAGTACCGCTTGATTTTGCCGCCGCCCGCCGTCACTATGCACACCGTCTACACGCACTTGCTGGGGACGAGCCTAAAAGCTGGGGGACGAGACTAAAAGCTGCACGGCTGCAGCTCTTGGCATTCATAAGGGGCGCGGCGGCAGCACAGACATGAATCGTACAGCAAATATGAGAGTAACTTACATTTAGGTCTGGTTTTAATGAAAATTCACTTAGTAACGTATTGAAAATAACCTATAATGACTTTTTATTATGATATATTTGTTAGTAGTGTATCAATTCTGCTGTGTCTCTAAAGACATCATACACCTGGCAGTGATTGTCTGGGGGTGCTGCAGCTCCGCAGCCCTATGCCACGAGCCGCCACTGACTACTACTACTACTACTACTACTGTTATATGTGTGAGGTCTTGGCTGCTTCACTCACCTGGTGACGAGTGAGGACAGGAGGCGGGTGATGTGGGAGTTGAGGGTGGGCAGCATGTCCACTCCTCCGTGGGGAGTGATGGGGATCTTGGTCTGGTGGCGCTCGCACTCTTTGATCTGATGTCGGTTGAGCCATATGATTTCTGCCAAGGCTTCACACCTGGGAGAGTTAAGACATCATCAATTTCTGCCAGACTTGTAGACATAGAAACCATGAATATAAGAACATAAGAAAATAAGGAATCTTCAAGAGGCCATGAGACATAAGAACATAAGAACATAAGGAAATAAGGAATCTACAAGAGGCCATGAGACATAAGAACATAAGAACATAAGGAAATAAGGAATCTACAAGAGGCCATGAGACATAAGAACATAAAAAATAAGGAATCAACAAGAGGCTGGGAGACCTACACGTGGTAGTTCCTGTTACTTAACACTACCTACATCCACCTTTCATCCCCATCCATGAAATTATCCAGCCTCCTTTTAAAATTCCCTTTTGACTCCGCACTAACTACCTGACGACTGAGTCCATTCCAATCATTTACCACCCTATTTATGAACCAGTTTTTCCATATATCCTTTTTCAAATCTACGTTTTTCCAGTTTGAATATGAATCACTTGCTGAAAGAATGATGCAAACCTAATTATTTGTATCAGGGTAATGTTGGTATAGTCTATTCACTTAAGCTGGATTCTTGGGAGCTGCTCGATGCCTACCTGAGTATGTAAGGACGTCGCTGATTGGCTGAGGCTACCAAAATACCACCACCATCACCACCCAGCCCGCGTGCATCAGCCAATCAGCGACGTCCTTACATACTCGGGTAGGCATCGAGCAGCTCCCAAGAATCCAGCTTAAGTGAATAGACTATAGTGGGCCATCAATTCACCAATGGCATAACTGTGACAATCTGTGGCTTGATTGCTCTATGGTTCAAGCCTTGAGCACCTATAGTCTATTTTTTTTAACGAGGCCAAAATTTAGTTCTATCTTAAGGTCTCATGCTTAAAATGATGCCTATGTTTACCTGATAATAGGGTTAACTATGATAAAATACAACTGAAATTTACAAGAAGCGTAGTATTCCCTTCTCCTGGCATCAAATATCAGTCAGTAAGCAGCAAGGGGTCAGCATTTTGGCCTCGTTAAATAAAATAGACTATAGTAGCATTCACACATCTCTTCTTTAACATAGTTCTACACATGCCCTGGCACCTCTGTACATTGCTTTCAGTCCATCCAATAACCTTCCATCCACCCCTATAACCTTTAATGCACCTCACACTGCCTGCCTTTCTACTGGCATGCCTTCCTAATTCCACAGGTGTAGCATAACGCTGTAACATTTTCTTGTTTACCATTTCTATATTGAAGATCTGATCTACACAGCCTTTCCTATTTCTGAATATGCCTTCCTCCCCACTAAGTTTGATATTCTAAAAATCTACCTACTACAGGAAAAAGGCAAAGGGGTCATGCTGGCTTACCATTCTTGTATTGTGTCGAGTTTGTTCGTATTGAATGACTTCCCGTTGCCCGACATCTGTTGTTCTCTCTTCCAGTTGATGAGTTCCTCGTCGAGTATACGCTGCTGCAGTATATTGAGCCTGTCAATAGTTCCTTTGTGCTTCTCTGCTAAGTCCATCCGTCTCTGCAGCAATCCTGACACCTGGGAACTATCCTTGATTAGATACTAGTCAGGAAAAATAATTAACATTTTCCCACATTGCATCATAAGCATGAGCTTGTTACCCACACCATCAACATGTATCAATCAAACTAAAATAATTCAAAGATTTATTCAAAGAATTTTAAAAATCACCTAGTGATATGGACCCCAAGCCTTGATCTGTGATCCAAAATTTATTTCCTTTATATATTCAATATCTAATAGCAATGTCAATCAGAAAGTGCACTACTTTGACACTGCTTAAAAAGACGTTTGATATTCTTATGTAACTCTGCATAAGTGATGTGATGGTGAAGTCCTTGCCACGTGTTTGCCTGCCACACACAGCCTCACCTCCATCAATATCAGGAATCCCATAAAGCATTTAGGACCATCATTTAGGATCAGCATTTATTTACCATCCTGGCATAGACAAATGTCTGCCTAATAAAGATTACATCAATCTCCCCTTTTCCATGGTATGTCACTCAGTGCTTGACTCCTGTGCTCTTACATTTCTCCAGTTCATGAATAACAGGGGAATACTGAACTGTGCGAGGGGGTCACAAAATCCTGGAATCAAGCCCATGTCACCGCCGACCTCTCCGCTGAGCCAGGCAGGCCGACCACTGCACCAATTACTAGTCTACCAAAAAACTTTCCTGGCATGCAAAGTAAACTTATTTCTCTATGGTTTGTACAGTCCTTGTTGCCTTTGCCCTTATTCAGGGGTGCAATACAGGCCTCCTGCCAGTCTCTTGGTACAACACTTCCTTCCCAGCATAGGTTACATAATCTAACCATCCACTGTACCACATAATATCTTTCTTTCCTAAGCATTTCTGATGTGATCTCATCCAACCAAGGTGACTTTCCACACTTCGTTTACTTCAATGTACATCACCTTACCTTCACTGATAGCTTTATTTATCTCCACCTTTACACTTTCAGCTCCTCCCATCTCTAAACAATCCACTTTTGCTTCTCTTATTTTCATTAAGAAAACTTACTAAATACTCTCCCCACCCTCCCTCTACTGCTTCCCTACCTTCAACCACCTCTCCGTCTGCGCCCATGATCACCTCTCCTCTCTACTCCCTTTCCCTTCTCATATTGTTTATTTCTTTCCAAATTGCTTCGTATGCAACTTAAAATCCTGAGATATTCTCTACTCCACCTTTCATCAACTCTCTCCTTTCTTCCAAGCTTTCTGCTTCTCTTCTCTACTTGTACTTTTGTCCTTTTCCTGTCTTCTGTCCTCCCTCACTACTCTCCAATTACCAGTTGCACACCCAGTCACTCGCTCCCTAAATGCTGTCCCTTCCTCCTCCATCTCTCTTCACAGTGCCTGCTGCCAGGTTCCACTCTTCCCTTACCTTCTCAAACCTCCTCAAAATTAACAAGCAGACTTAGGACTGAACATTTCAGTGCAGCAATGTAGCAGATTGTGTTGCTTTGCCCATGCAGATAAATGGAGTGAAAAAAACACTTCTTTTTTCTTGCATACAAATAGCCATGCCATGCCTGCAGTCGAGGCTACAACCTACAAAGCCAAAGAATCAACATATAAGTTGCACTTGACTGTGTGGCTTGGCAAGGAACCCTTTGGTGGTCAAGGCTCACCCTTAGAAGTGTGAAACCTGCCTTTAAAGATTATCATGATTTCCTAGCTAAAGTTTTACTGCGTGAGCAACAATCAACTATATGTACTATAATGCAGTGAAATATCCAAACTACCTGTCTCCCATACAGCACAAATGCATGACAGGAAAGTGCACCACAAGAATTGCTGTCATTACCTTTTGAGCGAGTTGCTGTTCACCCAACTCTTTTCTTCTCCTTAAATTAGCTTCCACTTCTCTGTTTTGTGGCGTCTTCTCCTGGCTTTGGATGTGTGAAAGGTGAGCTGAAAGAATGAGGTCAATGATTACCTTGCTTGTCATGCCATATGTGGATTTGAGATTTTTGTGATGTGAGACAGGTAGTTAGTGCGAAGACATTAGAGAGCTTTAAAGGGAGGCTGGATAAATTCATGGATGGGGATGAAAGGTGGATGGAGGCATGCAGGCCTAGGATGGGTGACACACCCAAGAATGAGGCAGCCATTGGGTAGCCCGGTACCCAGCAGGAGGCAGCGGTCACACCCACCCACACAACCTTGCCCTGGGAGCCCACAGATCTCTCCTCATGCCAACAACATTGTCGAGAGGGAATTCAGAGAAATTTGTAGACTTACCATTAATTTTTGTGCAGTCATGGTACTGGAGGGCAAAGGATTCCTGTTCCTGCTCCAACTGCCTGAGTGTGTCGGCTGTTTCCCGCGTCCGTCGATGCAAGATGTCCAGTTCATTGACTATTTCTGCACACGGTTCAATCACCATGCTGGTGGTGTGAGGAGCACCCAGCATCTAATCCATAAACAGGTACAAATATATCTTTAGTGTTAAGCTGTTAAGACTATATTGGGTAAATTACGTGAGAGTAAGTCATTTGAATTTCTTCTAACTTGCCAGAGCAGCTGCTTACTTGTTCGTTTTCCATCATGTTTTGGAATTCTGGTGAATGCTTAGGAGGGTCGGCCGGGTCACCCTAAAATCATTAATGATCCTATTGGTGAGACACTTTGGGGGAGTCAAGGTCCCTACATAGATCAGTATTATGGTTCATTATCCCCCAACCTCCACCCAGAATCCCTCACTGCCCTTTGGGTTTTGTATCTGTCCCCCACAGTTTTCATTGTAGTTGCATGTTTCACAGAAGGGAAGGAAGGTTCATGCTATTTAGGCTTTAGTATATAAAAAAAAATATATATATATCTTGTTTCATTTGTCAGCAACATTTTCTTTTAGAGAAGTCTATTTCCCAGCAAAAATTCCAGGGAAATTATTTCTAGAAATTTGGGTATCAGTAAATCTGAGATAAAAAGACACAGTAGTGTCAACCCTGACGTATGAGTCACGAACAGGGAATGAAAGTAAAAGATCCAGGAGCCACACCAACACAAATAAAATAATATAAACAATTATGAGAAGGATAGATGGTGAAAGCAATGAGTGTATAACAAAGGTTCGGAGTGTCTGGTAAGGGTGAAGGGATGAATTGTGGAATGCTGAGGGTAGTCAAAAGCAGGTGTCCCACTGTCCCATGCTGGAAAGTGGTGGAATGTTGGCAGAAGGCTGAGAGGAATGAGAGCTGGAAAGTGGTGGAATGTTGGCAGAAGGCTGAGGAATGAGAGCTGGAAAGTGGTGGAATGTTGGCAGAAGGCTGAGGAATGAGAGCTGGAAAGTGGTGGAATGTTGGCAGAAGGCTGAGAGGAATGAGAGCTGGAAAGTGGTGGAATGTTGGCAGAAGGCTGAGGAATGAGAGCTGGAAAGTGGTGGAATGTTGGCAGAAGGCTGAGGAATGAGAGCTGGAAAGTGGTGGAATGGTGGCAGAAGGCTGAGGAATGAGAGCTGGAAAGTGGTGGAATGTTGGCAGAAGGCTGAGAGGAATGAGAGCTGGAAAGTGGTGGAATGTTGGCAGAAGGCTGAGAGGAAAGAGAGCTGGAAAGTGTATGTATGTATGGACAGCAGTAAATTGAAGCCCATTTGTTGTGATCATCCCCTTGAAGGAGCTCAAAGAAATAGATACCAGAGTATTTTTGACAAGATTAGATACCCTAGTGACAGACATGGATATTTGTGTGATCAAAACTTATATCTGGTATGATCTGTTAACCTGTCACACCGTCTACAGCACAGCCAAGGTGGGGTTAGTTTGGTCTTACATTTTCGTGCTGCTGCACCAGCTGCAGCTCCGTCTTGAGGCAGTCCCGGATGATGGACACGAGGCCCAAGGGGTTGTTATTCAGGTACCGAGACTGCAAAACAAAGTTAACAACATAAGAAAATAAGGCCTAGAAATGAGGCAGAAATAGGCAAGAAATTAATTTAATACAGTTGAATTAGAAACAAATAGGCCAAGATGGTGAGATAATAATAATAATAATAATAATAATAATAATAATAATAATAATAATAATAATAATAATAATAATAATAATAATATGTTCTGTTAAATACATCTTTCAGAGTATCGGAATATATAAGAAAGAACATAGGGAAGCTACAAGAGGCTGCGACACCTACACGTGGTAGTTCCTGTAGTTGATAATTGCCATTAAAAATAATCTTCAAGTAATAACAATAATGCACTACACCTGCACATGCTCATTCAACCCATTGCTTATAAATAATTCTCACTTAAATAAACTTCATATGATCATCTGTACTTTTCTCAGTGGCCTTTAAATCCTACGTACTACTTCTAATCCATGACAGGCAGACCATTAATATAGTGTCACAGCTGTACTTTTCTCAGTGGCCTTTAAATCCTATGTACTACTTCTAATCCATGACAGGCAGACCATTAATATAGTGTCACAGCTGACTCTCTAAAAATCACAATAAAAAGGACCTGCACTAGATTTTGTGTGGCATTTTCAAAAAGACGGCAGTTTTTTGAGGATACATTCTTCAGCAAATATGAGAAGCTTGAGACCCAGAACGTAATTTCCATTGTAATTAGACCACCATTAGACAATTTTTAATGAATGTAAGCAATCTTTTTATAGCTATGACCTGTCTAGTATCCTTGTCCACTAGCTAATTTGGTATATTTAGTTACTTTTTGTAATTTTATGGCTCCACAACAGACAATTGTTTACAGCAAAGGAAAGATCTGGACGTGAAGGGGTTAAGTTCCTGGAATATTTCAGTTTGCCCTGAGAGACTCTTCAAACACAATGGTGAACATGTATATGTCTGTGTGTGTTCTTATCTCATTGTGTTTTACAGGAATGAATTCAGCTACCGTAGATAACAGTAAAGTCGCCACCTGCAGTGATGTCGCCAGCCGCCAAATATTACGAATTATAGCATTACTACTGATTTTATGTGCCACTGAAGATGATACACAGTAGTTTATATCATGACTGTATAATCTACTGTTTCAGCGTTGTTTTATGCTTTGTATCTGCAAGTATAGACGGTTTCAAATTTCACTACACGTTTTTTTTTCGGGCGACGACGACAGCGGTACGACACTCAGTAAATAAACACTAGATGGCGACTCTACTGTTGGTAGCCACTTTGTAGATATTTTTGTCATTTGTTCATTTATAGCCATATGACACAGATGAAGACACAAAATGACACAGACTCTCCAGATAGCCCCTTCTAACCTGTCCTGAAATCATGGATGTAGAAATGTAAGTATTAACGCCACCACACGGCTGTAAACAGAAAAAAAAGTTGTCCTGGCGACTTAACTGTTATCTACGGTAAGAGTCTCATCTCTTATTACTACTCATCCTAGTGTCTTCAAAACCATGTCTGCTGTCAGCACACATGACTTCTTCTGACAACACAATCCATCCCTTACTTATTGCTCTCTCTGGAAAACTGACTTTCTTCACATCGTTCTCTTTTCTCTTCTTATATAATTATTACTAGGTGTGTGCAAATGTGTGTGTGTTGTGTCTACATAGTACATGAGTTCCTAAACCCAAAAATCCCCCAACATAATGCTTTGGACAGAGTAACACACACGTTCACACACACACACACACAGGAAGCAACTAAGATAAAGCTCTCAATGTTTACTTCCAACATCACCCAACGCATACTGATTCCATTTTCTTTTCTTTAAATGTGGTTTCTTTCCTCTCACCCCCACAAAAATATTCCTGTGCACAAAGAGGAGGTTAGTTACCACCAAGAAAACCAAAGTCTAGGTTATCAGATATTCACATTTGAACACAGCATTAAAAATAATCAATCTCCTTCCCCTTCCTCCCCTTTACCGACAGCCTTATAAATTCTAGGTTTTGATCTTGCCTGGCTTGCCTTTATACTCTTGTTGTGTCAAGCGTTTTTTTTAACAAGTAAATTCTAGGTTCTGATCTTGCCTGGCTTGCCTTTATACCTTTTTTGGGGCAACTTTTTTTTTAAAACTAATTCTGGGTTCTGATCTTCCCTGGCTTCCTTATACTCTTGTTGTGTCAGCGTTTTTTAAAGAAAATTCTGGGTTCTGATCTTGCTGGCTTCCCTTTTAACCTTGTTGTGTCACTTTTTTTTTTAAAAAGTAAATTCTAGGTTCTGATCTTGCCTGGCTTGCCTTTATACTCTTTTTGTGTAAACGTTTTTTTTAAAAATAAATTCTGGTTCTGATCTTGCCGGGTTCCTTTAAAACTCTTGTTGTGTCAAGCTTTTTTTTTAAAAATAATTCTGGTTCTATCTTGCCGGCTTCCTTTTAACCTTGTTGTGTCAAGCTTTTTTTTTTAAACAATAATTCTGGTTCTGATCTTGCCTGGCTTGCCTTTATACTCTTGTTGTGTCAAGCGTTTTTTTTAACAAGTAAATTCTAGGTTCTGATCTTGCCTGGCTTGCCTTTATACTCTTGTTGTGTCAGGCGTTTTTTTAACAAGTAAATTCTAGGTTCTGATCTTGCCTGGCTTGCCTTTATACTCTTGTTGTGTCAAGCGTTTTTTTTAACAAGTAAATTCTAGGTTCTATTTTGTTTGGGCTTCCCTTTATACTCTTGTTGTGTCAAGCGTTTTTTTTTTAAAAGAAAATTTTCTGGTTTTGATCTTGCCTGGCTTGCCTTTAGACTCTTGTTGTGTCAAGCGTTTTTTTAACAAGTAAATTCTGGGTTTTGATCTTGCCTGACTTGCTTATACTAACACTCTTTGGTTCGGACGTGGACCACTTTGTGGATTGGCATTTTGGGGCATGAAGGTATAAACTAAGTGCTGCTCAACTAAAAGTCAAACCAAAGGGAAAGTTTAAAAGGGAATAAACAGCCAACACTTGAAAAAAGAGGAGGGAGGGAGATTTAAATCAGTTTTTAAATTTGATAATACCGGGTTAAGAATTTTAAGTTGACAAAAAAAGCCTGCTTTTTACCAAAGAATAAGAGGCTGGCTATTGAACGGGATACAAGGAAAGATTAACAAAGGGAGGACGATTGAATAACACAACGATGTAGCTACAGTTTCCCCTATAGAAGTATAGATGCCTGGATTGGACTAGACTCGCCGCACGTTAAGTTGGCGAAAATGGGGCCCC
The DNA here is from genome assembly GCA_016584305.1 of Chionoecetes opilio. Lineage (NCBI taxonomy): Eukaryota > Metazoa > Arthropoda > Malacostraca > Decapoda > Majidae > Chionoecetes > Chionoecetes opilio. The sequence continues at coordinate 208,579 of JACEEZ010020100.1, forward strand.
TTCACTCCCTCCTTCCGAACGCACGGGATTGGCTGAGGTGTTGGGTGTTGGGTGAGAATGCCTTACTCCAAGTTCCGCCCTAAAGCCCCAACACCCAACACCTCAGTCAATCCCGTGCGTTCGGAAGAGGGGAGTGGAGGGGCCCCATTTTTGCCAACTTAACGCGCGGCGAGTATAGATGAAGTGCTAGTGACACAAGGACTACATCCATGGAAGGAAAAACTTGATAAATATGGATATGTTGACAGGACCACATGAGTATAGGTTAGACCTTCTATGCTACAACTTAGTAAATATAAACACAGAAATCACAAGACAATAAGAAATTAAGCGAAAGACAAGATGTTAGAAGAAGGCAAAGTTTTCCATAGTCGTGTACTGATGTGTGGAATAACCTAGAATAGGAGTACTCGTGAGTCTATAGTTAACCCCTTGAGGCTCAGAACGTAATTTCCATTGTAATCTAGGTACCATTAGATGATTTCTAGTGAATATAAGCAATATTTTAGAGAGAGAGAGAGAGAGAGAGAGAGAGAGAGAGAGAGAGAGAGAGAGAGAGAGAGAGAGAGAGAGAGCGAGCGAGAGAGAGAGAGAGAGAGGACTTACTTTAGGAACTGCTGAAACAAACCTTAAACAAATTGGCTGCCTCTTCAAGCCGTATTCGGACCAAGAAAAGATCCTCATTGCTGCCGTAGTTGACCGCTTTGTTCTCCATCTCCTGGATGAGCTGGGACACAAGGGAGTGGGCAAACTGGCTGTGGGCAACATTCTCCGGGTCTATCTCATTCCTGGAAGACAACAGAACATTAAGAAAAAAAGCGACTTTATTTTACAGTGATATACTACTATGATAGTGATATTTACTATGATAGTTGAACCCCTTGAGACCCAGAACGTAATTTTCATTGTAATTTGGCTACCATTGGATGATTTTTAGTGAATATAAGCAATATTTTATAGATATGACCTGTTTAGTATCCTTGTCCACTAGCTAATTTGGTATGTGAAGTTACTTTTTCGTAATTTTATGGCTAACAACATACATTTTTTTATAGCAAAGGAAAGATCTGGGCGTGAAGGGGTTAAAAAATTAGAACAAATAGTTATTCAAGATTCATATTGATTGAATCCTAACCTCTATGTATTGTTGTGATAATTAGGTGCCAAAGTATGTATTTTCAAGACATTATTAGATTACCTATAGTCTATTTCTTTTACTGAGGCGAAAATTCCATTCTATCCTAAGGTCTCATGCTTAAAGTTATGCCTATGTTTACCTGATAATAGGGTCAACTATGAAAAAATACAATTGAAATTTAGAAGTAGTGTAGTATTCCCTTCTCCTGGCATCAAATATCAGTCAGTAAGCAGCAAGGATTTAAGATTTTTCACCTCATAAAAAAAAGTGCATAGTAGCTGGTTGCAGTGAGCACTTACCACTGCTGCATCTTTTCTTCAATCCATCCTGCCAGGTAGTGCCGCACCTCAATGGGGAACTGTTCACCGTACACATTTTGTACCTGACGGAGGGCATCTGGAGGCAGCTGCTGTGCTCTGTTCCAAAGGGACATTTTGGTCTGCAATACCAGAGAGGACATTTCAGGCCTTTGTAATTGTGAGTCTCATTCCATACATCAGAAGAAGAATTGTAGCTATGTAGACAAAAGTGTGACAAGAGTGCGTAAGTGATAATCATTTCAATATCAATAAAACAACTTAGTAAATATAGACGTCTAACATACACTGTTTCCATTACTTAGACTTGGTTTATGCCACAGAGAATAGAATAATTGGACATGAAATTGCAGGTATAAACACATAACTTGCAGACAGATATCTTGAGATTAAAACCTTCACTTCTCTTCGCTCTTAAATACCTCAATACTATAGTTACCTTCCCTATTAACAATGATAGTTTTTTTACTAATCTGGTCTATGTAGTCTGGTCAAAACTTAAGCCTGTTCCTTGGAGCTCCCTCAAGGGGGTGGCCAAGGCAGGTCTCCATTTGCACCTGTCCAGCACCTCATAACACACCTTCCAGCCTCTCACTCTCACATGATCCAATACTCCACTCCTCTCACTCTAATATCCCCTCTCTCACTCTCACATGATCCAATACTCCACTCCTCTCACTCTAATATCCCCTCTCTCACTCTCACATGATCCAATACCATCCTCCTCACTCTAATATCCCCTCTCTCACTCTCACATGATCCAATACTCCACTCCTCTCACTCTAATATCCCCTCTCTCACTCTCACATGATCCAATACTATATCTTCCCACATAAGAACATAAGAAAATAAGGAAGCTACAAGAGGCCGTGAGACCTACACGTGGTAGTTCCTGTCACCTAACACTACCTACATCACCTTCATCCCATCCATGACCTATCAGCCCCTCTTAAAGCTCCCAATGACTCCGCACTACTACTGTCTACTGAGTCCATGCCAATCATTCACACCCTATTTGTGAACCAGTTTTTCCCTATTTCTTTTTTAAATCTACGCTTTTCCAGCTTGAATCCGTTACTTCTTGTTCTACCCTGGTTAATAGCCGTAAGAACTTTTCCTACCTCTCCTTTATTAAATCCCTTTATCCACTTAAAATCTTAATACTACTAATATCACTTAATAATAAGGGCCTATCTTCCCACACTTCCACCATCCATTCTAATCTTAATATATATATAGTACAGGGAGGTCCCGTTATACGAGCATTCGATATACGAGAATCCGATGATACGAGATGTGTAAATTAGGGTCTATTTTCAATATACGAGATCGAAAATCCAATGTTACGACATTCAAACTGGGGTGAGTAAAATTACCAAGTTATTTACTAAAGTAAATTACAAGTTATTTACTAAAATTATAAACATTTACTGACTACATATATGATTTTACCTAAGGTTGTACGATAATCAATCTGAAAATAACGTGCAGACTGGCCAACGACTGCTCGAGACTGGTATTAGTAGAGGTAGGAAGTCTCCAGGCTCGCTTATTATTGTTTGGTATGCTATGAAATATAATTTCTCTAGGTGAATGTAGGCATATGATTGCATTTGGATGGATATCATTCATATATATGAGTAAAGAGATGAAATACAAGCAAGGGACTCATCCACGTCTGGCAGCGCGGCCTTTGGCAGCAGCAGCAGCAGCATGAGCCGGCCCATGACGCCCGTGAGGTGGATATCAACACCATTAGACCAAGGGAGATAGATGTCTTTGGTAATATTTAGTAGGGGAGCGAGAACCTCTTGAGGAATCCTATGATCCCTGGTGATATCCTATGGTGCTATCACAGGCGTGGGAGCTGACTGTCTTCAGGAAGGCACAGGTGAGGCGGATGACGGCGGGTTTTTACTCAAAAGTTTTGAGTGGCGGCGCCGCTGGAGCCGCCACGGTAGGTTTGGGCAGGATTAAACGTCTTATTACTCGTTATTATACAACTTAGTGATTATGGTGAGATGTTATATACACGTGTCATTATCTATATCAATGTAGCACCGTGTTTCACCTTAAATAAGGGTGATATAAAGATGTTATGATGAGGCGCGACTGGCGGGGCAGAGTGATGGAGAAAAATTCTTGCCGCGGGGCCGCCCCATGACACGAATATTCACTATTTCAACCCACATACACACCTTCTACCACCAAAACACTAGCAACACAGGCTCCTTACTTATATATCTTACTATCTGATACATTAAAACTCCTTAAAACGCAAGCATTCCAAATAAAACGAGAATTAGTTTGAGATGACGGGGACAGAAGGCAGAGAGACTGGCAGAGAGTCTGGCATGCCATTCTTGCCCGGAAATATGTCTCGCTGGCTTGTGATTGGTCGAGAAGTTTTAAAAACAGTTTATTATTGGTTGGTGACTGATGATGAGCTTGATGACATCATTTATGTTTTATGTTTAATTAATGTGCAGTTATGTTATTTTGTGTGCTATTTTCTCTTTCAGAATGGTTTTTCTACAGAATAGGTAGTACAGCGTAGGTAATATAGACGCTGTGTGTTTGTTGTGTTTGCTATAGTTTATTTTAGCTTGAAAAACATGGTTTTTTGGGTTTTTTTTTAATTGATGGGGTCCTGGAACCAAACCTATATTTTACCATTAGTTATGTGTTTCGTTATACGAGATTTTGCTTTACGAGAATGCCAGGTGGAACCTAACTGCTCGTATCTTCGGGACCTCCCTGTACTTCTTTTCTTCTTGCTCTCGCAGGCCTATCCTCTCCACGGTCTCCAAACCATCTCAAGAGTGCTGCGGGAAGCCTATAACGCCTGTTGGCTATTATCTTCCTTTCTTAGGTTTTATATTATTTTTCTAGTCATAGCCTACCTAATCATCCATACACATTTCTCATTACAGTAAAACCTCTCGTATTCGGACTTCCTTTTTTCTTTTTTTTTTAGGGGTCGAAATTTCCTAGCTATACTATAAACACCTAATTTTTTTAATTTTTTTTAGGGGTCGAACTTAATCCCCCCCATTATTCGGATCCTTGCATTACTCGGACCACTCCTTGGCCCAATTAGTCCGAATATGAGAGGTTTTACTGTACTGTCATCATCTATCCAGCTCACACCAATTCCATATAAAACATCCTGCATATCTCTTGGTAAGGCTCCCTATTGACTTGGATAGTGAGATACAAGCTTGTGAAGGGTAAGGGGTTATAATGGACGAGAGTTTCACGTTCGTTTTCTGAGACACCAACTACTTTTTCTTGGCCTACAATAGGTGCTTGTTCTAATGGTGCTAGTTTTATTTTGCGCAAACCAAAAAAAAAAAAAAATATATATATATATATTTTGTAGTTAAGGTTAGGTTAGGTTTTTTTTTAAAACCTGTAAGGTTAGGTTAGGTTAGGTTTCATTAAAACATAAGGTTAGGTTAGGTTTCATTTTTTTTTTTTTTTTTTTGGGGGGGGGAGGGGCGGGGTTTGGTTTGCGCAAAATAAAACTAGCACCATTAGAACAAGCACCTATTGTAGGCCAAGAAAAAATAGTTGGTGTCTCTGAAAACGAACGTGAAACTCTCCTCCATTATTACCGGTTAAGGATCTACACTATGGTGGATCTTAACCCCTTGAGACCCAGAACGTAATTTCCATTGTAATTTATGTACCATTAGACAATTTTTAGTGACTATCAGCAATATTTTATAGCTATGACCTGTTTAGTATCCTTGTTGACTAACTAGTTTGGTATATTAAGTGACTTTTCTTAGTTTTATGGCTCGACAACATACAATTATTTATAGCAAAGGAAAGCTCCGGGCGTGAACGGGTTAAATGCTACTTGAATGAATCTCTCGTGGAAGTACGCAAGGCTGATTTGGATGAAGGTTGAGCAAAGGTAAAAACAAGAACACCCACAGATCTAGTGACAAAAACAAGAACACCCACAGATCTAGTGACAAAAACAAGAACACCCACAGAATTAGTGACAAAAACAAGAACACCCACAGACCTAATGACAAAAACAAGAACACCCACAGAATTAGTGACAAAAACAAGAACACCCACAGACCTAATGACAAAAACAAGAACACCCACAGAATTAGTGACAAAAACAAGAACACCCACAGAATTAGTGACAAAAACAAGAACACCCACAGACCTAATGACAAAAACAAGAACACCCACAGAATTAGTGACAAAAACAAGAACACCCACAGACCTAGTGACAAAAACAAGAACACCCACAGATCTAGTGACAAAAAAACCACAACAGAAACCCACAGAAACTAGTGACAAAAACAAGAACACCCACAGAACTAGTGACAAAAACAAGAACACCCACAGATCAAGTGACAAAAACAAGAACACCCACAGATCTAGTGACAAAAACAAGAACACCCACAGAACTAGTGACAAAAACAAGAACACCCACAGAACTAGTGACAAAAACAAGAACACCCACAGACCTAGTGACAAAAACAAGAACACCCACAGATCTAGTGACAAAAACAAGAACACCCACAGATCTAGTGACAAAAACAAGAACACCCACAGATCTAGTGACAAAAACAAGAACACCCACAGATCTAGTGACAAAAACAAGAACACCCACAGATCTAGTGACAAAAACAAGAACACCCACAGATCTAGTGACAAAAACAAGAACACCCACAGATCTAGTGACAAAAACAAGAACACCCACAGATCTAGTGACAAAAACAAGAACACCCACAGATCTAGTGACACAAACAAGAACACCCCCAGATCTAGTGACAAAAAATAGAACACCCACAGATCTAGTGACAAAAAATAGAACACCCACAGATCTAGTGACACAAACAAGAACACCCCCAGATCTAGTGACAAAAAATAGAACACCCACAGATCTAGTGACACAAACAAGAACACCCACAGATCTAGCGACATAAAACATAACCTAGAATTTTCCTATTAAACCTTATGTGGAAATCAAGTTTAGTAACAATTTAAAGTTAAAAAAATTATTCCTCTCCATTATAGTCTCCAAATCACTAAAAGGAAAGATAGAGGATACTTTATTTTTCATTTTAAACTTGCATTATTCATTTTTTATTTGGTTCCTGTCACTCATATCATTACTTCCTATGCATATGATCAGTTACTGCAAGTCCTCCATGAAAATGTTATGAATGAATTGCATGAAACATAACTTTTAAATATTATCTCCAGCAGGAAATTAATATCAGAAATACTTGAATCACATTACAGACTGAGAAAAATATGTAAAATAGCTAAAAATCGGTAATTTATGTCAGAAATAAATGTTCGAATCACTTCCATCACATAAATTTAATTAGTCTGACAAAAATATTCAGAGAGAGAGAGAGAGAGAGAGAGAGAGAGAGAGAGAGAGAGAGAGAGAGAGAGAGAGAGAGAGAGAGAGAGAGAGAGAGAGAGAGAGAGAGAGAGAGAGAGAGAGAGAGAGAGAGAGAGAACAAAAAAAGAAAATAAGCGAGAACAAATCATGGTAATACGGTAGGTAGACTGCTAAACTGTACCTTTGCACCACGACTTGCCTGCCTTCACAGCCCTCCCCACCACCACAGGCTTAGTAGTGGCAGACTGGACACAGGGGCTTAAATGTTCATCGCAACTTGAACTAAATATACCGGTAGTCAGCTTTCTCAAAAACTAATAACTTGCTATGGAAATGTCATAGAGTAAAACTCCCACTAGGAATGTCCACTTCAAAATTTAAGGGGAGGCGGTAGTAGAGTGGTTAGCGTCTCCGACTGGCGTTCTCGGTGACCCGAGTTCGATCCCCGAAGAAACCCAAAACCTTTCTGCACCGTGGAGTGGCCTAAGAACACCCACATGCCCTGCCTATCAACTCTACCTTCGATTGCGAGTGCCTGGGAGGACACAGGGGGGCGGCATGAGCCTCTAATCACAGGCGTCACTATAAGAATCCTGCCTGCGCCACCACGGGCGAGGACCAACCATCACAGCCCTCAAGTGAACCTCCAGAGCCTACCATCCGAGCCCTGGGTCACCACTGCTTACAGGCGCTATTGGCACAAATGTATAAAAAATAAAAAAATAAAAAAATAATAAATAAATAAAAAAAATAAAATAAAATAATAATAATAATAATAATGTGAGTGGTTAGGGGACAACACACTAATATCGCCAAGGATCTTGGGTGGGGAAAGAATACAGGGTGACCCACAAAGTCTTTCAAGGTTTGTAAAAATGTATTACTGTACATGAAAATGCTTTAACATATTGAGACGCAGCTTTTTACACATGAATCATCAACTATGTCTATTCACTTAAGCTGGATTCTTGGGAGCTGCTCGATGCCTACCCGAGTATGTAAGGACGTCGCTGATTGGCTGAGGCACGCGGGCTGGGTGGTGATGGTGGTGGTATTTTGGTAGCCTCAGCCAATCAGCGACGTCCTTACATACTCGGGTAGGCATCGAGCAGCTCCCAAGAATCCAGCTTAAGTGAATAGACTATAGTGCAGTTTTTTCAGCAGTCTACGTATTGAGGCTCCATTTACCCCTTTGAATTTCTTCCTTTGGGGATTTGTAAGGGACTAGATATATTTTCTAACTCCTACTAATCATTTGAACACACTCATAAGACATAATTAGTGATGCTATCAGTAAAGCTGCACAAGACATGCTGGGCAATGTATGGCGCGGGCTGGAGTAACGTCTTAATAGACTAAGGGCATAAGAGGGCTCAGGTAGAAACAGAATAGACTGCTGAAACAAAACTGCAATACTTGATGATTCATATGTGAAAAGCTGCGTCTCAATGTATCAAACTGTGTTCATGTTTATTTTTAACCAATTTTGTTCAACAATTTTCAGGTATAAGTTGATGTAAATGGGTGCTGTAATATCAAGATCAAGAACTGGACACTTGGACATGCCGCCGAAAATGGGAACACTCGCCGGCACTCGTGGAGAACGTGGGTCCCGGACAATATTTCGCGCAACACCGGTGCTGTGCGAAATATTGTCAATGCGCGAAATCCTGTAGACCCCTCCATATTTCACAGGTTTTATAGATTAACTGCTTCCCTGATACATGTTACAGGCAACACAAGACACTAGCTTCCCATGAGAACACTTACAAGTAATAATAGTTACTTAAAAGCTTAAAATATCCACGTCAAAAAGTTCAAACAGGAGTACGGTTCTAACCAGGTATTATTAATATTCTTTGTCTGGATACCAGTGCATCTAACTACTCTTATAAAATAATAAGTGTCTCAGAGTACGCTGTAACATGTTTCAGGGCAGCTGTAATGCTGTAAAACATGCAAATCAAAGAATATATTTAAGTAACTTACGAAAAAGTTGGCTTTTTCACTTTGATTTGCATGTTTTACAGCATTACAGCTGCCCTGAAACATGTTACAGCGTACTCTGAGACACTTATTATTTTATAAGAGTAGTTAGATGAACTGATATCCAGACAAAGAATATTAATAATACCTGGTTAGAACCGTACTCCTGTTTGAACTTTTTGACGTGGATATTTTAAGCTTTTAAGTAACTATTATTACTTGTAAGTGTTCTCATGGGAAGCTAGTGCCTCTATGTTGCCTGTAACATGTATCAGGGCAACAGTTAAGCTGTAAAACCAGTGAAATAAGAGAGAGGCATGGAGGGGTCGACAGGATTTCGCGCTGACAACATTTCGCGCAACACCGGGACACACATTCTCCACGAGTGCCCACTCGCCGACGTGAAAAATTGGAACAGTCGCCGACGTCGGCGAGAATTGCTATCGGCAACAAGGTAATAATGGACGAGGACTGCGGCAACAGTTCCAGGTACCCTGAGTAGAAAATAATAAAGAAAAAGTAAGCTGTATGACCTATGGAGCCCGGCAACTCCTGCGGAATATTAACCAAAAAAATTATCAAATGAAAGGAAAACACAACCAAAAATAGGAAATGCAATGCAAGTAATATTTACCTAGTCCCAGGTCTCTTCCATAATTACCGAGTCTCCCGTTACATAGGATTGGAGCACACTGGTTGTCATCACCCACGGGGGCACACGCTCACCAGTGCCCCTGTGTGTGTGTGGCACTGTCCCTATGGCCTAGGCACTGCCTGGCACCCCATGCACGCGTACTACCTTGAGCCTGGCACTCACCACCACGCACAAGTATTATTAAGTATCACCACGCCCTGACACATGCACAACACCCGCGACCCCTCAGAGCCACACACACAGGGCCTCACACAGTGTTGCGAGGGGATAAGTGCCTGAGTGGCGGGGGAAATAGGTGCCTGGCTCCCTGCACCACGACAGGCCAGCTGAACACAGGCCATGCACAGGTGTCACGCCGCCCAAACACCTGCTTACTGTGGTCACGGGCAGGCACACACTCTCCTGGCTCCAATCACTGATATCAAGAAGGGTATTAATGTTGGCGGGAGATAAAAAGTGTTCTCCAGATCGATTCATCAAAACACACGCACGTTTCGAGGAAATTAACACCGTATATGGCAGACGCGTCACGGCTGCGGTGCCACTTGTCTATCACAACACTCCTGCCAACTACGTGAATACTGTGCCTCTATGCCTTCATCTGGGCTATTTTAGTCATTAAGAAACTCCTGATTATTCAAATATGCGTATTTCAGCGTGTAGTATTTATGGTATAGCAATAATGAGTCCCTTTAAAGCTGGTTTGGCACGCTTGCATTTTGCTGCCAGGGAGGAAAGCGCACGTCTTGTACTGCATTTTGTTTGGATATTATTTTTGATAGGTCTTTAAATTCTTGTGACAGACTTTCTTTCATGTCTTTAAAGGTCTTGTAACAGATTTTCTTGAAGGTGTTGTAGGTTTGGTAGCAGA
>JACEEZ010020100.1:223928-233928 GCA_016584305.1 Chionoecetes opilio
CGTGTGTGTGTGTGTGTGTGTGTGTGTGTGTGTGTGTGTGTGTGTGTGTGTGTGTGTGTGTGTGTGTGTGTGTGTGTGTGTGTATAGAAAAGTTTCATGTGTCAAGTTTCACAGCGTTTTTTAAACAAGTTTCATGAGTCTAAGTGTATTGCTGTGTTTAGACAAATTTGCCGTGCTTCCGTGTCATAGATTTTATTTTCGTCATAATTACTTTCTGTCTAGTAACTTGCCCTTGTTGTTTGGTAGGGAGGTGGAGGAAGGCACACCCTGCACCCCACCACAAGTGGCATGGAGGCAGCAGGCACGGCCTATATCGGTTATAGCCCTATCAGTTAGGTACTACCTACCGCAGGAAGCTACCAGATTAATTTTTTTTCTTATATATCTTATTTATTCATCCATTCATGGGTTGTTGTTTTTTTGGTCTGAGGAGTCCATGCATTGCGTCGCGGGGTGGCGGGCGGCAGCTTGTTCCTCAAAAATAGAGAAATGAGCAGAAAATGATCAAATCTCCCTACTTTTGAGTTTAGGCTAATATTTCACATGTTTGTAGCTCACGAAGACATTATAGTCAAGCTTAGTTGTCAACCATTAGAACCATCCCCTAGCCTTTACCCATACATATGCGCAGAACTATCTGACGGGGCACCAGTTCTCTACACAGAGCAACAGTACAAGCCAAACTGTTTGCAGCTCCTGATAGATTACCACGGCATTTGGACCCATAACGACCTCTGCTGAAGCGGGGCTCGAACTTGCGCCGCACCAATAAAACAGGAGGAAAAGGAGAAAGGTTATACTACACGGTATGTGTCGCGTTGTTGTGTTGTGATTTCGTGTTGGTGTGTGCTGTTTGTGCTGTGTAGGTGTTTGTCGTGCTTGTGTGTGTCTGTGTAATTGTGTGTGTGTGTGTGTTGTAGTGTCGATGTGTGTTGGTGTGAGTTATAGTGGTGCTTGTGGTTGTGTGGTTAAAGTGGTGTGTGGTGTGTGTAATTCTTGAATTCTTTTGATGTGTAGATGATACTGTGTCAGATTGTTGATGGGGGGTTCTAATGTGGTATGTGTGAGTGTATTGTTGTGTGTTGTTTGTGTGTTGTCCGTGTGTTGTGTGAACAGAGAGCGGAGAGGAGGAGCGATGGCGGAAATGAACAGAAGAGAAGAATACACGAGGAGGGGATGGAGTGGAGGAGTTGTGGAGTGAGGAGAGAGGAGGAGAGGATGGAGGTAGTTGGGTTAAGTATTGATACGGCATTATTGTGTTGTTGTGTGACTATGTTATACGAGATGTGAATGTGATTAATTAGGGATTTGTGTGGCATTTTAGGACTGTCGAGACAGATTAAGGGGTTAATCGTGGATTTAGAGACGCTAAGTAAAATACATGAGAAAAATGCTTACAGGCGTAGCCAGAACTTTAGTGAGCGGATCCATTTTGTGGTTTTGCCTTTGGCTGTGGTATTGATGGTCGCTCACATACCAGTTATTCTTAGTGTGTGGTTTGTTTTTCCATCATGGCTGATGGTGGTAACATTATCGGATGTTACGGTGGTTTCTGATGTGGGGGGGGGTGCACTGTCGATTGGTGATTGTGTATGTGTGGGAGGAATAGGGGGGATGCCGTTATGCTAGCTGTTGGTCTGTTGCTGGTGGTGGGTGTTTGGTGTGTAGGTGTGGTGTAGTGAGAGAGACGAAGAGAGAGAGAGAACGAGAGAGAGAAGAGAGAGAGAGAGAGAGAAGAGAGAGAGAGAGAGAGAAGAGAGAGAGAGAGAGAGAGAGAGAGAGAGAGAGAGAGAAGAGAGAGAGAGAGAGGAGAGAGAGAGAGAGAGAGAAGAGAGAGAGAGAGAGAGAGAGAGAGAGAGAGAGAGAGCTAGTTAAATTGATACGCAATACTATTTAGTTTCCAACTATGTATAACACAAATGTGAAGATAATAATTAGGAATTTTTGCATTTAACCAACCTGCACAACACAATTACAAAGGGTAAAACGAGATTTAAGAAAACCCTAAGAAAGAATACAGAGAAAAAAGCTACAACAGAAACCAAGAACTTTAGGTGAGCGGAACTCCATTTTGTGGTTTGCCTTTGGCTGTGGTATTGATGTCGCCACATACCAAGCATTCTTAGGGACACATTATTTTTTCAACAAATCATGGCTGAGCCGGGGTAACATTATCGATGTTACGTGGTTCCCGATGGGCGGGGCGACCCACTGTCCACTACGATGATTGGTATCGGGGAGGCAATAGGAGGAGCCTTCACACACGCCTCCACCACCAGACTAGAGGGTGTTTGGCGTGACAAGGTGCAGGGGACACCAATGCACCACCACCACCACCAGCACTACTACCACCACCACCACCAGCGCTACTACTACCACCACCACCACCAGCACTACTACCACCACCACCACCAGCACTACTACCACCACCACCACCACCACCACCACCACCAGCACTACTACCACCACCACCACCAGCACTACTACCACCACCACCACCACCACTACTACCACCACCACCACCACCACCACCACCACCAGCACTACTACCACCACCACCACCAGCACTACTACCACCACCACCACCACCACCAGCACTACTACCACCACCACCACCACCACCACCACCAGCACTACCACCACACTACCACCACCACCACCACCACCAGCACTACTACCACCACCACCACCACCACCATCAGCACACACCAGACGGGGGGCTGTTTGGCATGACAAGGCGAGGACACCAATGCACCAACACCACCACCGCCACCACCACTACCACTACTACGTGCACAATTACTACCCCTACTACTAGTCTACTACTACTATTACTACTACTACTGCTACTTCTTCTTACACTACCACCATTACTTCTACTATAGTACTGCCCCCACTACCACTACTTCTACTGCTACTACTACTTCTACCACCACCACCACTACTACTACTACTACTACTACCACCACTCAGTGCATTTTTTAACATCACAACTGGGCGAGCAAAATATTAGCATTACATATATGCAAAAATAGTCACAAATCAGAGAGTGCTTCAATGGATTTCAATACACTATACATTCCATTCACACTTTGTTGCTGCTGATGTATGAAAACAATGATAATAATATAATGTATGAAAATGTATGAGAAAAAAAATACTCGTTGAATTTTTTTTTTATATAACGTGCATATATATATTCATGTTATAATTTAGCTTTAGATTTTTTTTTTTCACGCACGCCATTGCCATCATATTCCTGAACCCCGTCTCCTCCATTGATACTTTCTCTCCCACACCACACACCCCTTCGATAGATGTACATAATATATAATGTAGTACATGTATAGAGGAGGAGGTGTTGGGTGTGTGGTAAGGGGGAGAAAACACCCCTTCGATATATGTACATATTATATATTATGTACACATGTATCGAGGTGGTGTGTATTGTGTATTGGTTGAGAGGGAGAATAAAGGTCTTAATGGAGGAGGCAAGGTTGGGGAACTTCCCTACCACCACCACCACTACTACTACTACTACCACTAGTTTACTTCTACTATTTCTACTACCACCACTACTACTACTACTACTATCTACTACTGCCCCGACTATATATATACATACTACTACTACTACTACTACTACTACTACTACTACTACTACTACTACTACTTCTACTACCACCACTACCAGTACTACTACCACCACTACTACTACCACTACCACTACTACTACTACTACTACTACTGCCCCACTACTACTACCACCACCACTACTACTACTACTACTACTACTACTACTACTACTACCCACTACTACTACAACATGATGGCGTGCCGGGAACTACGCAGTCACGATGGTCACAGCACAATGAGCTTCACGAGGGTTTCCAGGAAGACTTGCCTCTGAGGACCGCATTCGCCCCCCCACCCCCCGCTGGCCCGCTAGACCCCTTCTGCCCCACACTAACACGGCTCATAAGTATCAGGGGAATCAGGCTTTTCTCTACATCATACAAGTTTACAAGTTTATAAGTTTATTAAGAAAAGGGGTTTTCCAGCTATAGGTACTCAACAAATAGTACGACTAAACCAACAGCGTTCACAATAAAAAATAACGAATGATGATAATGATACTCATATTAATGTTCCTATTGCTGCTGCTGCTACCACAACAACACTATTAACAACAACTACGACATCAGCGTATACTACTACCATCAATGTTGATAATGATGATAGTAATAATAAGAATAATGATATTAATGAAATTGATAATAATAATAATGACAATTATAAAATCTATATGATAACAGAAAAAACTACGACAACAAGAACACCAACTACCACCACTACTACTACCACCACTACTTCTACTACCACCACTACTTCTACTACCACTACTACTTCTACTACCACTACTACTTCTACTACCACTACTACTTCTACTACCACCACTACTTCTACTACCACCACTACTTCTACTACCACTACTACTTCTACTACCACTACTACTTCTACTACCACCACTACTTCTACTACCACCACTACTTCTACTACCACCACTACTTCTACTACCACTACTACTTCTACTACCACCACTACTTCTACTACCACACTACTTCTACTACCACACTACTTCTACTACCACTACTACTTCTACTACCACCACTACTTCTACTACCACTACTACTTCTACTACCACTACTACTTCTACTACCACCACTACTTCTACTACCACCACACTCTATACACACTATTCTACTACCACCACTACTTCTACTACCACTACTACTTCTACTACCACCACTACTTCTACTACCACCACTACTACTGCTACCACCACTACTTCTACTACCACTACTACTTCTACTACCACCACTACTTCTACTACCACCACTACTTCTACTACCACTACTACTTCTACTACCACCACTACTTCTACTACCACTACTACTTCTACTACCACCACTACTTCTACTACCACCACTACTTCTACTACCACCACTACTTCTACTACCACTACTACTTCTACTACCACTACTACTTCTACTACCACTACTACTTCTACTACCACCACTACTTCTACTACCACCACTACTTCTACTACCACCACTACTTCTACTACCACCACTACTTCTACTACCACCACTACTTCTACTACCACCACTACTTCTACTACCACCACTACTTCTACTACCACCACTACTTTCTACTACCACACTACTTCTACTACCACTACTACTTCTACTACCACACTACTTCTACTACCACCACTACTTCTACTACCACCACTACTTCTACTCCACTACTACTTTCTACTACCACCTACTACTACCACTACTTCTACTACACACTACTATCAACGTACCACTACTACGTTCTATACCACTACTTACTTACAATCCACTATACTGTTTTTACTACACACTATCTATACTAGCACACTATTTACTACACCACACTTCACTACACTACCTTCTATACACACTATTTACGACCAACTTGCACTACCACTCTACTGTCCAACTAGCCACTACTACTTCTATACCTACTATTCTATAGCATCACTACTGATTTGTATGTGCCACTGAAAGGGCATGCACATTAGTATATTTTTTGTACCTGTCTTCAGTGGCACATATAAATCTATAGTGAGGGAAAAATTCGTAATACTGTTATGGCCCTGACATAGGCATGCGACTATAGTTTTTTGACGGTACATATATACTCCGTTATTGAAAACGAGAACAACAATGGTTTTGTACATACACGGGTGACTAAGTATGGTTATTACTCCTTCACGCCCCAGGTTTTTTCATACATTATAAAATCGTCTGGTGTTAGCCATAAAATTACGAAAAGTAGCTTATTATATCAAATTAGCTAGTGGAAAAGGATACTAAACAGGTCATATCTATAAAATCTTGGTTATATTCACAAAAATCGTCTTATGGTATACCCAAAGTACAATGGGAATTACGTTCTGGGCCTCATTGCAAGGGGTTAAAAGAAAATTCATGGATGCGCAAAGGTCAGTAACAGAGACGTGGCTTCGAGGTGATAAGCCGGCGATGTCCCTTCTTCACCTTGGCAATGCTTATCTTATCATTTTCCTCCTATGCAGCGTATCTTATCAGCCGTGCCTGACATCTCACGCTACCTGGAAATGCCGCCTTGATACCGCGAACAAGAGAGGCGGTCCCATGAACTCCTTATCGGCCTATCTTATCTAGATTGCAAGTTGTTCTCCACTCCAAGGCCGCGAACTGTTCATGTTGTTAAAATGAGAACGTAATAACAACCAGTAAGACGCCTTAATTGGCGAAGGACGAGCGAGCCCATAGAAAGCCGATAGCAAGGAAATTTACTGGACAGGGGTGTGCACGTGCGCACGTGCGGCGTCACCCGGAGTTTGACCTGTGTGACATTGCTAGGTGTGTGGTCTCAAACCACACACCAAATTTCAACTTAGTCGGTACAGCCGTTTCTCAGCTATAGGAAGATAACGTTGTCTGACACCCCTCACGCGGCACGCGCCACGCGCCATGCTGACCCCTCACGTGAGACAAAACATGTCAAACACAAATAAGGATTGAATGGGGCTATCAGATGGCCAAGACCGCTGGTCAATCGGAAGCGGGATTCCAAAGATAATCATCACGCTCCTGAAAAGCGTGATGGTCGGTCGGGTCGGGTCGGCCGCTTATCCCGGAAAAATCCCGTATCCAGTGAGGACTCGCGAGCGCTTCGCGCTCGCTCGTAATAACAATCATGACCATTAAAAAAAGAAAGTGGAAATAATAAAAATAAATCATAATGACGAACATAATGTAGTAAATGATGATAATAATTATGACAAAAATCCAAATGCGAGTAACGAAAATTAGAATGAAAATGATAAAAACTATAACAATTAGCCTATGATAATTATGATAGTAATGATAAGTGATGATAGTGCTACCGTAGATAACAAGCAAGTGAACATACGCTGCGAGGAACACAATAATGGCTCCACACCCCCAAGAAACAGACCCAGGCCTGCCTTGGCCGTCACGCTGAGGTGGCTACAGGACGGTCAAAGGAACACTGCAACACTGAACACATTACTCTCCACTAGATGACTGTTAACCCCTTCACGCCCAGATCTTTCCTTGGCTATAAAAAATCGTCTGTTGTCAAGTCATAAAATTACGAAAAGTAACTGAATATACCAAAGTCGACAAGGATACTAAATAGGTTATATCTATAAAATATTGCTTATATTCATTACAAATCGTCTAATGGTACCCAAATTACAATGGAAATTACGTTCTGGGTCTCAAGGGGTTAATGCTGCTGTTCACCGAAGAGATAAAGCAAACACACGATGGCGACATAATATTATATATGGTATCAAATTATTACTTAGTCATGTAGCGAGTCCATTTACTTGTGTGTGTGTGTGTGTGTGTGTGTGTGTGTGTGTGTGTGTGTGTGTGTGTGTGTGTGTGTGTGTGTGTGTGTGTGTGTGTGTGTGTGTGTGATGTGTGTGTGTGAAGGTGCGCAGCCAAAATATATTTCGCGGGGGGGGGGGGGCAATGACTAACCATGAAAAATTAAAAAACACACTTGCATTTCAGCCTGCGCATTGATGCCTGGCTAAACACCCACCTTGCCTCCCGTCCTCCCTCCAAAACACTCTAACAGGCCTCCCGTCCACAGCCTGCAATGCTTGATTAATCTCTTGGCCTCGTCCATCCTCGCACATAAAGTAAAGTAAGTCTTATAAAGTATATGTGTCAATAGAAGGCTTTCTACTCATAATTGCATATTCTTTCAGTTCTCCAAACATGTAACATACCGAATATTACACCCTGGATTTAACAAGTATCTGACAAAAAATTTCAAATCTATTCTCGAACACGGCGAAATTTCGGGTGAGGGGGAGGCGTGCATCCGTGACCCCCTTCCCCGGCTGTGTGTGTGTGTGTGTGTGTGTGTGTGTGTGTGTGTGTGTGTGTGTGTGTGTGTGTGTGTGTGTGTGTGTGTGTGTGTGTGTGTGTGTGTGTGTGTGTGTGTGTGTGTGTGTTTCGCTTCTGTGCACACTTATCACTAGTATCTCTCTCTCTCTCTCTCTCTCTCTCTCTCTCTCTCTCTCTCTCTCTCTCTCTCTCTCTCTCTCTCTCTCTCTCTCTCTCTCTCTCTCTCTCTCTCTCTCTCTCTCTCTCTCTCTCTCTCTCTCTCTCTCTCTCATCTTACTCCTGACTCTCATGGTCTGGATATTAACGTTGGACATAATTGGCCAGGATAGATAACGATATCGATAATTATATCTTTATTTGTTCTTGTTTACGTATAGGTAGTACCTTACGCCTGGCCTCGGGTTCCAATCCATACCTATTCTATTCTATGCGAAGAGGGACTCTGTAGCGGGAAAGGAAATAAGCCCAGAATGTGAACGCCAGGCCGCATATTATCCAAGTCTGGTAAGGTTCGCCTACTTCACTCTTGAACACGTCAGGTTAGGTTACGCAAGGTTACGGTTAGGTTAGGCCAGGTTTCCTGAAAAAGTAGATGGTAATTTTGTGTGAGAATTACAATGATAGAATTTTCGAGAAAATCCTATGGTTAGTTTCGAAACTACAGCCCAGCGCCTTCACCCGGAAAAGGCGATCTTTACCAGACTTGGCTAGTATGCCGCCCAGCTGCAGATTCGAACCCACGTGATCTCGCGCTTCATGACTTTCTCGATGGAGAGCCGGGCAGATGCACAGTTTTTTTTCGCATCGGAAAAAAATTAAGCATTGGTGAAAAGGCAAAGTCCACACATGCAAATAAGGATGCCAGCTTTGATGGACGTATGTCACTTTCGTAAGAGTACAGTAGCATACAAGTATAGTTAGATCAGTAAACTATAAAAGTAATATAATAATATATAAACATTGAATAAAAACAAAGTATTTTTCAGTTTAGTCTATAGATACATGTTACGGCAGCTATTAACGAGCCTGTAGCCTATACTGCAGCGAGCTTGCATTGAATACAGAGCAGACAATAGTGTAGCTTTTAGCTTGTAGCACATGCAATTAAAACAATATATACGAACGTGACAAGAATACAAGTGAAATATAGCATATTACATGTTGCTGTAAAAGTCTTTCTTATCTCACGCTCTTGTATTACAGTAAAAACAATGTGACGACGCAAAGCTTGGTGCTCGGCCTAACAAATATAAAAGAAAGTGTAAAAGATAAAACTGAAAACAAATCATCGCCTGATACGTCTCTTTAGATTGTTGAAACATGAATGAGGTCCCAAAACAGTATTGAGAGAGAGAACTAAAAGGAAAAATAAGATATTATTATTATTATTATTATTATGATTTTTTCTTTTTACATTTGTGCCTATAGCGCCTGTAGGCAGTGGTAACCCAGGGCTCGGATGGTAGGCTCTGGAGGTTCACTTGAGGGCTGTGATGATGGTTGGTCCTCGCCCGTGGTGGCGCAGGTAGGATTGTTATAGTGACGCCTGTAGAGGCTCATGTCGCCCCCCTGTGTCCTCCGATGCACTCGCAATCGAAGGTAGAGTTGATGGGCAGGGCATGTGGGTGTTCTTAGGCCACTCGACGGTGCAGAAAGGTTTTGGGTTTCTTCAGGGATCGAAATCGGGTCACCGAGAACGCCAGTCGGAGACGCTAACCACTCCGCTACCGCCTCCCCAATCATTGCTATGATTCCTGGACTACAGCCAGCCATTCACATCCACCAGCCGTGTCTTCTATGGGGAGTTTTCCGTGTGAACTGTTTTCGGTATAGATGGTGAACAGGAACCCACAGATGAATGCAAGAGCAAGAAAAGAGCGCCACATTTCTAACAAACAAACACGCTGGATTTGTGCTGTAAATTTTTTCAAGAGAGGAGTGATAAGACACCTCCCGAACTAAATTAGCCCAAACCCCCTTTTTTATATTCTCCTACTGTCTCCTTTATAGGGACTGACAACTAAGCGGGGGTTTCG
>JACEEZ010020100.1:236428-246428 GCA_016584305.1 Chionoecetes opilio
TCTGTGATTATATATATAATATATATATATATATATATATATATATATATATATATATATATATATATATATATATATATATATATATATTATATATATATATATATATATATATTATATATATATAAATATGCACTCAGTATGAGCTATTGGTTGCCATGGCTACACTTGTCAATAGATTTCATCCAAAATTAAATCAGTCCTTCCTTATACCAAATAGACTTGGTATACCGAGTTTGGTCCAAATCTATTCGTAACTTTTCGAGAAATCCTGTACACTAACAAATAGACAGACAGACAGACAGACAGACAGACAGACAGATCGGGGTGAAAACATAACCTCTCCAACTTCGTTGGCGGAGGTAATAACCAAGGGAAGAGTTGACAAGTCTGTTAACGAAGGAAACGAAGTTGAAGAGGACCTATATGAAGCGATGCAAAGCGACAAAGGTCACAAGAAGAAGGTGGTAGCGGGGATGAAAAGAAAATATTATATACTCGTACATCGGCAGACACAAGTGTACCGTCAGTGTGTAAGTGTGTCAATGGTGTCAGTGCCTTTAGCGTGAGAGTTGTAGGAAAAGTTCTTACAGCTAGTAAACAGGGTATGACAAGAAGTAACGGATTCAAACAGGAAAAACGTAGATTTATAAAAGAAAAAGGGAGAAACTGGTTCATAAATAGGGTGGTAAATGATTGGAATGGACTCAGTCATCAGGTAGTTAGTGCGGAGTCAATAGGGAGCTTTATAAGGAGGCTGGGTAATTTCATGGATGGGGATGAAAGGTGGATATAGGTAGTGTTAAGTAACAGGAACTACCTCGTGTAGGTCTCACAGCCTCTTGTAGATTCCTTATTTTCTTTTGTTTTTATGCTCTTATGAGGGTGGTGGTGGTGGAGGCAGGGTGGTAGTGGTGGTGGTGGTGGTGGAGGCAGGGATGAAAAGAAAATATATACTCGTCTATCGGCAGAGACAAGTACCGTCCCTAAGTGTGTAAGTGTGTCAATGGTGTTAGTGTAGCCTATGTATACCGTGCGAGCAGTGAGGTGCGGGGTGAGGGGTGTGGGGCGGGGCTGGCGGGCAGTGGTTGACGGTGGTGGCGGTTAGGTTGTGATGGAAACAGGTGAATCAAGGAGCAGGTAGGTGAGCGGCGGGAGGAGTTGCTATGGAGACAGCTCGTCCTATAGTGCGGCGGGATCATATAGGATGCGACTGTCGTACTCTCGGCTAACACCTGAACACAATAGCGTGAGTTAGGCACTTCCCGAACTAATTTGGCCCACCCCCCTTTCTATATTCTCTTACTGTCTTCTTTATAGGGACTGACGACTGGCAAATAAGCGGACTTTATGTTACCTCCTTCTTTTTTTGCTCTTGGCCAGTCTTTTGTGATGTAAAAAAGAAGAAAAAAAGCTGGGTCGGGGAAATGCAACCAGCCATTCACTTTGCAGACGAGCCTTCGGTAATAAAAATCTGCGGGCTCCAAAACTAACATTCACATACTACTATTAACTCTACTAATCCATTTAATTAGAGCAATACGCGTATCACACACCCCTGAGCCTCATTAGCAGGGTGACCAGCCTTGAACCCTTACAATCAACGACACAGCGAACGAGGATAAAACCTGACTCGGGGTCTTTTCAATAGTAGGCATATACGTATACTTGCTATGAATGTGTACAGGCTGACGCGCCCCCCGTGTTTGCCGCCACAGCAGAGGCAACGCGGATGTGAAGGGCTGGGCACCGCTGAAACCAAGGCTAAGGGAATAGAGAACTTTTTAAGGGAATTAGAGACCTTTTAAGGGAATTAGAAACCTTTTAAGGGAATTATAGACCTTTTAGGGGAATTATAGACCTTTTAAGGGAATTAGAGACCTTTTAAGGGAATTAGAGACCTTTTAAGGGCATTAGAGACCTTTTAAGGGAATTATAGACCTTTTAGGGGAATTATAGACCTTTTAAGGGAATTAAAGACCTTTTAAGGGAATTAGAGACCTTTTAAGGAAATTAGAGACCTTTGAAGGGAATTAGAGACCTTTTAAGGGAATTAGAGACCTTTTATGGGAATTAGAGACCTTTCAAGGGAATTAGAGACCTTTCAAGGGAATTAGAGACCTTTTAAGGGAATTAGAGACGGTTTAATCTTCTAAACTCCCTTGGCCTTGGCTGAAACCACATTCATGAAACGTATAATTGAAAACTACTCTGATAACTCTACTGAAAACAAATCTGCGTTTAAAAAGAGGACAGATATTGCTACTATTGTGTCCATTTTCGGGTGCATGTTATAACTTCTTTTTTTCTGTCGGTCACGCGATAATGTCTGGCCAGGACCGATTCCCTGCACCTGAAGCGTTACTTTCCCAACACCTTCTTGACGCGGGCCGGGGCGAGGGTAGAAGTAGATGGCGTATCCTAGCAACGTCACCCCCAGACAGACAGGCCTGCTGCAGCCTCTACATACCTCCCCCCCCCCCACCGGTGACACCCAACTCCCTTTGCACCCAGCTCCCACCGGTGAGACCCAACCCCCCTTACATCCAGCCTCTAACTCCCCTCCCACCGGTGAGACCCAACCCCCCTTACATCCAGCCTCTAACTCCCCTCCCACCGGTGAGACCCAACCCCCCCTTACATCCAGCCTCTAACTCCCCTCCCACCGGTGAGACCCAACCCCCCTCACACCCAGCCTCTAACTCCCCTCCCACCGGTGGACCACCCCCCTCACACCCAGCCCCCCCCCACCGGTGAACCCAACTCCCCTCACCCAGCTCCCACCGGTGAGACCCAACCCCCCTACACCAGCCTCTAACTCCCTCCCACGGTGAGACCCCCCCCCCCTTACATCCAGCCTCTAACTCCCCTCCCACCGGTGAGACCCAACCCCCCTCACACCCAGCCTCTAACTCCCCTCCCACCGGTGAGACCCAACCCCCCTTACATCCAGCCTCGTGTGTGTGTGTGTGTGTGTGTGTGTGTGTGTATGTGTGTGTATATCATTGAAGTTGTGGCATCGTGTTATGAGTGAAGGAAGGGTCGCGGCGAGGTGCTGGCCGGGTGGCATATTCCCGTTTTCTGGAACAGTGTGTCGCGTTTACTCTTGAACACGTCAGGTTAGGTTACGTTAGGTTACGGTTAGGTTAGGTTAAGTTAGGTTACATAAGAGGATATGAGTAACTATGTGTAGGAATCACAATGAGGGTATTTGCGAGAAAATCCTATGGTTCGTTTCGGAGCTACAGCTAGGCGTCTTCACTCAGAAACCACATTTTTTTTACATTGAAGCCTATAGCGCCTGTAGGCTATTATGGTTTTTCCTCTAGGGCTCAAGTGGTTGGCCTTGCACATTCTGGAAGGTCGTGATGGGTGGCCCCTCCGCCCGTTGGTGGGGCAGGCTGGGTTTTTATAGTGACACCTGTGATGTCATAGGTGAAGGTCCGTTTTCTGTGATAGTCAACCTTCAGTTTTAGGCTCATGATGCCACCTATTGTCCCTCCGCCACACTTGAAGTCACAGTCGCAAGAACAGGTATTCATCACGCGGGTTTCTTCGGCCACTCGACGATGGATTTACAGTTGCTCCTTGGTGGGACTTGAACTCGGAATCTTGTGCTCACCTCCCAGGCTCCTGTCGACCACGTTAAAGTTAGCCGAAAGAGTTGCCCCCGGCAGGACTCGAACTCGAGACATCGAGCTCACCACTCCAAGACGCTAATCACTCGGCCACCGCCTCCCCTATACTCGCATAGAGTTGGGGAATATGCGGCCGGGTGGAGGCAGGGCAGCGGGAGGGGCGGTATGGACGTGGGGGAAAAGTACTGTACACACCATGAAGTCCATGGTGTACCGAGGGACAGTGCACGTTTGTTTATTTTTGGGAGGAGGAGGAAGAGGAGGGTTGAAGGCGGGGGAGGAGGAAGAGGAGGGTTGAAGGCGGGGGGAGGAAGAGGAGGGTGAAGGCGGGGAGAGGAAGAGGAGGGTGAAGGCGGGGGAGGAGGAAGAGGAGGGTTGAAGGCGGGGGAGGAGGAAGAGGAGGGTTGAAGGCGGGGGAGGAGGAAGAGGAGGGTTGAAGGCGGGGGAGGAGGAAGAGGAGGGTTTTGAAGGCGGGGGAAGAGGAATATGAGAGTTTTTTTTGGGGAGAGGAGGAAGAGGAGGGTTTGGGGAGAGGAGGTGGAGGAGGGTTTGGGGGGAGGAAGTGGAGGAGTGTTTGGGGGGAGGAGGTGGAGGAGGGTTTTTGGGGGTGAAGGTGGAGGAGGGTTTTTGGGGTGAAGGTGGAGGAGGGTTTGGGGGGAGGAGGTGGAGGAGGGTTTTTGGGGAGAGGAGGAAGAGGGTTTTTGGGGGAGGAGGTGGAGGAGGGTTTTTGGGGGAGGAGGTGGAGGAGGGTTTTTGGGGGGAGGGGAGGCAGAGGAGGGTTGAAGGTGGGGTGAAGGTGACAGGATGTAGTACCTAAGTGTTGCCGAGTCGTTGATGTTGCTATGACAGGCAGGATACGAGGGAAGAACTGTTGGTGGTGTGAGTCAGATTAGTGAGAAGTGCACTACTATATATACTACCTGATGAGGCATGGGTGCTTGTATGTACTGTAGTGTGGGCGTGGTGCCGCGGCTCATGGGCGGTGAGGGTGGGCTGAACAGGGGCGGGAGGGATATAAGTCTACAGGTTTATTAAAGAATATGGGGGCGGGGGAGATTACATAGAAAGGGGGGTATACCAGAATACAAAAAGAACACATATATAGAAATACAGACTGTGCACACTCAGAAATGGGGGGTATATTAAGGGTAGAATTGTTACATCGCACCATCACTACCCTTTTTATACCCTATGTCCAGGCTGGAGGGTAGATGCTGCTGATTATACCCTTCATCTACCCTTTATCTACCCTTTTTAGACGAGAGGGATGAGAAAGGGTATATTTGGGGTTCAAAAAGGGTATGTTTAGGGTTGCAAAAGGGTATATTTGTAAGGGTAGAAAAAGGGTAGCAGTATTTCATCACTACAAATACCCTTTTTCTACCCTTTTCCTACCCTTCTTTTCTAAGAGTGTGCGGCTCATCCCGTACATATAGCGCAAGTCTGATTGAAGATATTTTGTAGATGATTTGTCTAGTGGTGGCAGAGTGTGTGTGTATATGTGTGTGTGTGTGTGTGTGTGTGTGTGTGTGTGTGTGTGTGTGTGTGTGTGTGTGTGTGTGTGTGTGTGTGTGTGTGTGTGTGTGTGTGTGTGTGTGTGTGTGTGTGTTTTAATGAAACTATAATGTTGCGAGAATGTCACACACCAAACAAAATCGAGATTATCTTCGAAATTTTGACTTTTTACTAGAACAAAATTCATGCAGGTATTTTCAAACTTTCTCATAATATGCAATGAAACATAATAGGACTATTCTAGTACAGGCGGGGGAGCTGGGGAAATGCTGACAAGGGTTCGGAGAGGTTAGCATGGACATAAACAAAAACGAGGCAGATGAATATGCAAAAAAACGGGAAAAAAAAAATAAAAGAGTAGGAATGGATACAGCCAAAAAGAAAAGTACTTCTGGAATAAGTCTTTGCTTTCTTTTCCTCGACACGTAGCTATTCATCACACGAGAGAGAGAGAGAGAGAGGAGAGAGAGAGAGAGAGAGAGAGAGAGAGAGAGAGAGAGAGAGAGAGAGAGAGAGAGAGAGGAGAGAGCGAGAGAGAGAGAGAAGAGAGAGAGAGAGAGAGAGAGAGAGAGAGAGAGAGAGAGAGGAGAGAGAGAGAGAGAGAGAGAGAGAGGAGAGAGAGAGAGAGAGAGAGAGAGAGAGAGAGAGAGAGAGAGAGAGAGAGAGAGAGAGAGAGAGAGAGAGAGAGAGAGAGAGAGAGAGAGAGAGAGAGAGAGAGAGAGAGAGAGAGAGAGAGAGAGAGAGAGAGAGAGAGAGAGAGAGAGAGAGAGAGAGAGGAGAGAGAGAGAGAGAGAGAGAGAGAGAGAGAGAGAGAGAGAGAGAGAGAGAGAGAGAGAGAGAGAGAGAGAGAGAGAGAGAGAGAGAGAGAGAGAGAGAGAGAGGGGGGGGGGGACACTTATAATTACTTAAAGGTTGATATCAAATATTCGTAATATTTTCGAGTAATATTCGGCGCGCGTCAAGACCAAAAGGTGTGTCAGTCTCCTTGATATCAAAACATCTTGTAATTAGATGCATTGTTGTGTCCTGAAGTATATTATAATCAAAACTGTTAACGAGAAAACTGATGACAGTAATTATTTTCATATGGAAAATATTTCGTGTATTATCATTAAATTTTACGCTTGAATGTTTTGCAAATCTGTCTTGTGAACACATAACTATAGCTCTATAGTCAGCCGCGGCAGCCTGACTGTCTTGTGACCACATAAGTATAGCTCTATAGTCTGCCACGGCCGTCTGACTGTCTTGTGACCACATAACTATAGCTCTATAGTCTGCCACGGCAGCCTGACTGACGCAATCACGCCATCGCACTGTCTTGTGACCACATAACTATAGCTCTATAGTCTGCCACGGCAGCCTGACTGACGCAATCACGCCATCGCACTGTCTTGTGACCACATAACTATAGCTCTATAGTCTGCCACGGCCGTCTGACTGTCTTGTGAACACATAACTATAGCTCTATAGTCTGCCGCGGCAGCCTGACTGACGCAATCATGCCATCGCACTGTCTTGTGAACACATAACTATAGCTATATAGTCTGCCGCGGCAGCCTGACTGACGCAATCATGCCATCGCACTGTCTTGTGACCACATAACTATAGCTCTATAGTCTGCCGCGGCAGCCTGACTGACGCAATCATGCCATCGCACTGTCTTGTGAACACATAACTATAGCTCTATAGTCTGCCGCGGCAGCCTGACTGACGCAATCATGCCATCGCACTGGCCTCACACGAACCTCACCATCCTGCATTTGCGTATTAGTAGTAACGAGTTGACACATGTTTCCTGAGGTTTACCTTAATAAAGCAACCAGGAGAACTCTGATTTCTGGAAACTTTCATTATAAGAAAAGAAGCGCCTTGTGGAAATGTAGGCTTCTATGATCTGGTCATGCATCTGAATGCTTTGTATGCTTTTATTGCTCAAATTTTCTCATAAGAAAAAACAATTCATCATCAGATGCGTTAAATTACTGCGTAATAATCATGTTCAGAAATATAAGTCATAATCAGTATATGTAATATACCTTTTATTTTACTTGGCCTCGAACACTTGTTGAACTGACTAGAAAAGTATTGCACTTAATGACACCTTAAACGTCACGAAGAAATACTGAAAAACTTCCTTAATTGTACTGCATTCCGAAATGACTGGCAGAAAACACTAATATTTCGCAGTATTATTATTTTTTCCTGCGATCATGTAACGCTGTTAAGAGTACGTGGCAATCCCTGCATGGGGCGCCTTGTGCTGATAGCCTACATGAAACACTCAGTAACAGGCTAACAGCCCGTCAGCGGAGGCGAGCCTGTAATGGCCATGGACCGGTGGTTGCTGGCGGTACGCCCCCCCTCCCCTCACAGAGCCTCTACTGCTCATTATGACTGACCTTCACCTGTGCTGCTGATAGGCAAGGGTTCGCGCCGTCCACTCTGGGTTGCATGATTCTTTTAACAACAACAACAACAGCAACAACAACAGTATTCGGTCATTCAGCAGATCCTTCAGCCAGCTATCCACAACAACCACTATGAAGACATAACACATACGCATCCTCGCGCGGGGATATCATAAGCATTTATTTTAGAACATTGGAACATTAGAAAATAAGGAAGCTACAAGAGGCCGTGAGACCTACACGAAGTAGTTCCTGTTACTTAACACTACCTACATCCACCTTTCATCCCCATCCATAAAGCTGTCTAGCCTCCTTTTAAAACTTCCTATTGACTCCGCACTAACTACCTGACGACTGAGTCCATGCCAATCATTTACCACCCTATTTGTAAACCAGTTTCTCCCAGTTTCTTTTTTAGATATTAATTTTTTATTTTTTTATTTACAAGTCTTCGTTTCTTGAAGGGCTTACTGCAGAATCACAAAATAGCGGTGCAGTACTTGAGTAGAAAGGAAATGTGTGCACGGTAAGAACTCATAAGTTACACACTTTTGTTGATTTGAAAACCATAAATGTATTTATCAAATTCATCGAACTCAAATCTCAAGAATGCTGAGTATTATCAAATTCAACAAATTTTCGAGTACACTTAATTTTCCATTAAAGCTTCATACTTAGTTGGCACCGTCTTAAAAACCTTATAGGGAAGTGGGCGGTCCGCTACCCACCCACCCACCTCTAGTTCAGGCGCACCATGGCCGGCGATGCAGCAGTGGCAGCCGGGAAACAAATATAGGATAAAGTTACATTGACCAGCTTCAATAATTTACTTAGCAGATTACGCCCTTCGCTGCCTTCCATAGTTGATCGACAATAATACCTTGAAGTACTTTCCTACAGACATTGTTATCAAGGTGCTATTATTCACAAGGCTATACATTTGTCTCAGTTTTTGTTTATCAATATTAATGTAAAGTTTTTCTTCTTTTACATTACAAAGGACTGGCCTATACCTAAGTAATACCTAGTCATGCAATTATACTTGTGAAACTCGCTGTTCATGTAGATATAGTTATGTCAGATAGGAAAGGTAAAGCTATGAAGAAATACTGAGCGCCTTGCCATATATACTATATATATATATATATATATATATATATATATATATATATATATATATATATATATCACTCAATACAAACAATTTCGTGAATATTATGTAAAGTTAAAGGTACGAAAAAGTTTTTTGAGTTAATAACATGACCACCTTACAGGAACTGATTATTAGCTTTGATGGAAAAATGGATGTACCTTTCAATAAGAAAGAAAATATTCCCTACGCTTGCTGTGTATCCATGCAATACACCAAATAGTGTTGTTGTTATAGTATACAGCCATGCGTGCACACCTTGTCCCGTGTGGCAGGGGAATGACAGGGCACCGCGCTCAAACTTTGATCATTAGCACAAAAATGTTATATATGAAAAATGATTTGTTAGTGCACGTCTGTCCTGTATATATATATATATATCCTGTATACGTATACCGCTGCAGACACTTCAAGGCAAGTATTGGAGAGCGGGACATCAAAACCCATACCCAAAAAGAGGTGAAGGCTGGCGCGGCGTCCTCAGATCTTCAGGACAACAAGGCAAGACCTCCATCCCAGAATGACGATAACGAAGGGGCTCCAGGAGGGCGAGATGGACAACACCGCCTCAGGGAAGGACGACCACCACAAAGAATTAACGTCACAAACACAGAGAGGACAGGATCAACACTATGTTCGTTTAGGAGCAACACTTCCCTCCTGGGCGTGAGGTGCGACACTACTTCATTGCGCGAGGCTTCCTATCCCACGGAAGGACACAGAGGGAACTACCAGTCACGCCAAGTCTATTAACTATTATCCTTTCCGCATCACGTCTGTCCTTTCCTTTAAGAGTGCACGGCTTCCTCGTCCATCCCAGCCTGCCTGTCACACCCTGCATAGTACTGCAGTGTGGGGGTGGACGAGTCTCACATATCGGTTCAAAGTAAGATCTTTCCCTCTTGCAAGATCTATAGAGTATAATATGTACTCTATAGACCCTGCCTTCTTGTAGCTTCCTTATTTTCTTGTGTTTTTATGTCCTTCCCTTCGTCATCTACCTCGATCCTCCTCCACATCATCACCATCATCATCTTTCTCCTCCACATCATCTTCCACATCACCCTCATCACGTGTAGTATTCTTATATCGTCCATATTATTTCCACCAAGCATTATAATTATTTCCATCAAGATCGTGTATCCATTCCGTCAATCTGATCAGCGTCCGCCGCGCGTCACGCTTCGTTCCGCTCACTGCCCCGCGCCCGGAAAACTATTACCCGCGTGGAGAAAATTGCTGTTGAAATCCTCTATAAATTGCTAAAATGATACCTTTCCCTCGCT
>JACEEZ010020100.1:251428-321428 GCA_016584305.1 Chionoecetes opilio
TCAATACAAAGCGCTACAGTGCCAATGGACGTGGCACTGTGCCAGGCGAGGGCCGCCAGCATGCTTCTCGGCGCACCACTACGGCACAGCATCACCTGCCCTGTTGTGCCCAGCCTGACACTGATCCAAGCAAAGACTATTGCAGCTGCCCTACGCCAGGCCCGGGAAGGGCATGAGGCTGCTGCCTGTGGCTGGTGGCATATCATGCCTGGCATTGCCTGCCTCGTGGTATACCGCGGCGACGCTTTATGAGTCCTTCTGGTCCTGCTCTCTATGGCGGGGCGGGGCGGGGTCCTAACGGGCTTACACTGGTACTTAATTTACCCTTACATTGTGGCCATCATGAGCCTGACCCTCGCGCCCATATTGTAGCGAGGAGCGAGGAGTCCCTGCTTCACCCCCTTCACTGTTGGCTGTAAAAAGCCTGTAATTAAGGAAAGGCCACCACATTCACCAGGCCGAAGTCCTACCAGTGGCGTAGCCAGGTACTGTAGCCTACCTGTCATTGGCGGGCACCTGAGGGGGGCACAGCTGAGTATGGGGGGCACGGCAAGCGGAGCTCAGCTAGGGGCATCCTGGTGCCACATAGGAGTATACGGATATTCTAAGATCTGATCAGTGCCATTCAGTGGTGGGTACAAGAGCATTATACAGAATACGGCAGCCACGCGGCCTGTGGGTGGAGGGGGCACTACTAGCCTGGCATTGTGGGGGGCGCAGTGCAGGCTTGGGTTTTCTGAAAATTTAGAGAGGCAACCCTGTCCACAGGTACATTATGCTTCGAGTAATGCCTACGGTAGCCTACCTGCCACGCTTGCACCTTTACTTGGGAGCCGCTGGTCAGACACGCCATAACGTCACGTAGCCACTAGCCAGCCTTCCATCATTGAAGTTCCATGGCATCAGTCTCCCAGCCGTGAGCGCGGTGCGCGTCTTCCTGTGATAATCAGAGAGCTTCACCGCTCTCTGTTATATAATAATATAATAATTAATCTTATAGTGTTTGCCAACACAACACTAAAACATGCCTGACACAAATAAGATGAAGAAGATGGTTTCCAATACCAATAAATGACTTTGTTTATCCATATCTATCTTCTTTCTAGGCTTCCATTGCACGGCCGTTGCCACGGCACCATTGCACCATTGCACATGATCAGCGTCACGATCAGCAGCCACAACGCCACAACATTGGCTTCCCACAAGGACGTCACATTTGCCCCGCGGGCACCTGCCTGCCACACCCGCCCTGCCAGCAGCCAGCCAGCCAGCCGTCACCGTGACCACGACACACTGTCACTGTCACCCGCCCTGCCAGCAGCCAGCCGTCACCGTGACCACGACACACTGACTGTCACCCGCCCAGCCAGCCAGCCAGCCGTCACCGTGACCACGACACACTGACTGTCACCCGCCCAGCCAGCCAGCCAGCCGTCACCGTGACCACGACACACTGACTGTCACCCGCCCAGCCAGCCAGCCAGCCGTCACCGTGACCACGACACACTGACTGTCACCCGCCCAGCCAGCCAGCCAGCCGTCACCGTGACCACGACACACTGACTGTCACCCGCCCAGCCAGCCAGCCAGCCGTCACCGTGACCACGACACACTGACTGTCACCCGCCCAGCCAGCAGCCAGCCGTCACCGTGACCACGACACACTGACTGTCACCCGCCCAGCCAGCCAGCCAGCCGTCACCGTGACCACGACACACTGACTGTCACCCGCCCAGCCAGCCAGCCAGCCGTCACCGTGACCACGACACACTGTCACTGTCACCCGCCCTGCCAGCAGCCAGCCGTCACCGTGACCACGACACACTGACTGTCACCCGCCCGCCAGCCAGCCAGCCGTCACCGTGACCACAGCTGTGGGGGGCACCGACCACGAACATGACTGTCACCCGCCCTGCCAGCCAGCCAGCCGTCACCGTGACCACGACACACTGACTGTCACCCGCCCAGCCAGCCAGCCAGCCGTCACCGTGACCACGACACACTGACTGTCACCCGCCTCACCCGCGTCTCTACCAACAGGGTAAGACAAGCAGACACGCCCGTCATGAGCCTCACTGGACTCACCATGGATCCCTTGCGGCATCCCCGCAGCCCTCGACAACACCCACGCTGAGGTAGAGGTACTACCTGCAGTCCTGGACGGTTGCCTGTCCGTAGTTACAGGTGAAATAGTCACCCAGCAGCGGCACACAGGTGAGAATGGGTGGCGCCCGCCTTTTAGAGGAAAGATAAAGAACTATAAGTTCCAAATGTGTGGCTTAATAACCCTGTGTGTGATAGCTATGAAGGTCAAAGCCTTTCCCTTGGCGACACCCAGACCACGGGACGCTCACACAGGACGGATAAATGTATAATTGAGTGTCCTCGATGAGTGAGTGGTCACGCCAGAAGCACGGCATCCCGGCGGCCATCTTCACCCGGGGCTAAGGGGCGGGGCGGGGCTATCCCTGACAGCTGGAAAACATTAAGCACAATAAGTATACCCAAAGTAAGAAACCCTGTGGCTAAGAACTTAAGACCAATATCGTTAACCAACCTATCCTATAAAATATTCATGAAAATAATGAGAGATAGAATAGACACACATTTAGAGAAGAATAAGGAACAGAAAGAGGAGCAAACAGGATTCACCAAAGGAAAACGCATTGAGGACAACATAGATATTCTACACTACTGTATAAGGAAGACTTACGAACGAAGAAAGCAGCTCTACATAGCAGCAATAGATTTCAAGAAGGCATACGATTGTGTTATCAGAGAGAAGCTAATTCAGGCAATGATGACAAACAAAATTGATGGCAAAATTATAGATTGTGTGAAAGAAATATACAGAAATGACAAAACCAGAATAAGAATAAACAACACGAAAGAGATGGCTATTAATATCACTAATGGAATAAGACACGGATGCACGGGGTCAACAACATTATTCAAGCTGTTAACATAGATCATACTGGACAAAATTCAAAAGAACGGCTGTGGATACTCAGGCGAGGTAATAAAAATGAACACACTTCTCTTCGCGGACGATGGGCTCCAAATGTCGTCAAGCAAGGCAGAGGCTGAGAAAAACATCAAGGATTTAATTGAAATAAGTGCAAACTGCAGCTTAGAAATAAATAAGGAAAAAAGTTACTTTATACTATTTAACGCAAAAGAGGAAATAGAAGAAATTGGAGAAATATAAGTGACTAACGAAATAAATTACTTGGGAGTATAATATCAATAACAAGAAAAACTGCTTCAAAAATCATAAAAAAGCTAAAATTCACAAGGCACAGACGATGGCTAACTGAGCTCATAGCATTATACTACGCAGCTGCAATAAATTGTTAATAGAGAAAACTTGGAAATCAGCAGTAATACCCACGCTGCTGCACGGAACAGGTGTCAGAGCATTTTTTAAGCAAATCTTACTGGGCGTCATTCCTTGGATATCCAGAAGGGTGGCAGTAGGCATACCTGTTAAACTACAGCTTTTTGGTATCATCTTCCCCATTTGGTATGTTGTGTGACCCCTCCCCTCCCTTTCCATGCTGTGCTTATGAATCTTCCAGTGACACCAACAAATTTTCACTACGCAAACAATCGACGGGGTATATATGGCGGCAAAATATTATATAGACATTAAAAGAATCATATGCAGTAATAAGAAGCACTTTTGGATTTTACACACACAGACATGATGAGCCATTGCATCCAGGAAGGATTTTATGAATAAATATCTTGTTGCCCAGTAGCTTAAAAATGTCCTTACTGGGCGACAGTTTTCCATCACTGGGAAACATTTTGGTCGCCCAGTTAGCATGTTAAAATTGCACTGACAGGTGTTATAGATTTCAATAAAGAGGAACTAAGAAAACTACAAAGCATAGAAAATACTGTATATAGAACAATTTTGGGCGCCAGAGAGTACACAGAAGAAGAAGGAATAAGAGGAGAAATAGGATCCTCACTATTTGAAACAAGAATAATGAGAAACAGAATATCGTATACCTCCAGAGCACAGTTCAAGGAGGAAGGAACGAAATGGTGTAGAAGGTAATGAGGAACACAGTGACAGGTGGAGCAGATGTAGGGTCCAGAGACACAAGGAAGATGATGGAAAGGTTAGGACTGAATATACAGAGGTTGCAAGGCATGAAAAAGGAGGAAGTAGAGAAGAAAATACTGGAATGGGATACTAGGGAATGGAGAGAAGGAATGACACAAAAATCAAGTTTACGATTATACAGACAGAAAAAGATGGTGATGGAACAAACTGACAACTTGTATGACAACAGACCTGATTCAATAACCCTTTTCCAAGCCAGAACTAACAGCCTGCCCCTTCATGACAGAGTAAGGTTCTTGAGAGAAGATACAGAGTGTCCAGTGTGTGGTGAAGAAACAAAATTTAGAGCACTTTTTGTTACATTGTCCAGGATGCCAAGAAGACAGGAAGAACATTTGTAGACTGCAACAGCCGTATGAGGAGGACAAAGAGAATATCATAGGAAGTGTTCTATTTGACTGTAAAAGTAAAGAAGAGAAAAGAAACATTAAGGTGATACATAACTTTTGAAAAATAAGAGAAAAGCTACAACAGAACAATTAAAGTGAAGTGAAGTGCCAAGGTGATCAATAACAAGGGAACGAAAGTAAAGTGCTGAAGAAATTGGTAGGGATAAAACAAAGTAAGAAATGAAATAGAAAAGACAGACCAGCAACAAAGAAAAGTGAAAAACACGTCAGGGTGGCCGGAGCAAAGGCTGCCCTCCGAAACCACATCGGATCAGATCGGGGCAATGCCACGTAATATTGCCGTGGCGATGAATGGTGGGTTATAGCGTATTTTCGCGACCGCTCTGGCCCGGTCTGGACTGGGCTAGTCCCGGGCGGTCACTGTTTTTGCGAGGCAGTCTAGAACGGGCTAGCCCAGTCCAGTCCGGTCCGACCCACATACCAGGACCACCTTGGACCAGTGTGGGGAGAACTGGCGCATGCGCACTACAGTCAGCGGGGAAGGCGACCAGGAGCTTCTCGTGCTGCTGATAAGACATGAAACACCATGATGGCCGACCATAAGACTAAAGTATCACAGCCGTGGTAGTTGTAAAGTCTTCAGCACAGGTTAAAAGGCGGACGACAAAAAGGATATTGACAAGATGGACGCCTGCCGCCTCCACAGTTCAGTTCAGTACCGCCCACTCGATCCCCCAGCCAATAGGAACGACGAATGGGACGGGGCCAGTCTCGATGTATTTTCGCGACCATCAGTCCACCCTGACCCGGTCCGGACTGGACTGAACCAGGGCGGTGAACATCACGAAAATGCGCTATTACGCGTCCTGTTTCAGCGTGAGGCTAGGGATTAGAGTAACACGTTGACAGGATGTTTCAATACCGTGTTGATTGTGTGGAAATTGGTAAATTAAATATTGTTCAGCATTTACTCTACATCCCAGAGATGGCGTTGAGGTAAATTTACAGTTTAGGTCATCCCGTGATTTCGAGGCTGAAACTTAGTTTTCCTGAAAAGTGCTTTGAATAAATCTGGCATTAATTTTTGCAGGTGTAGCGCTCTGACTAGCTACCCTGCCCGGCTAGCTTCCCTGCCCGGCTAGCTTCCCTGCCCGGCTAGCTACCCTGCCCGGCTAGCTTCCCTGCCCGGCTAGCTACCCTGCCCGGCTAGCTTCCCTGCCCGGCTAGCTTCCCTGCCCGGCTAGCTTCCCTGCCCGGCTAGCTACCCTGCCTGGCTAGCTACCCTGCCCGGCTAGCTTCCCTGCCGCTTATTTAACCTAAATAACGGTTATAACTTAAATAACTCTACAAAACTTAACCTAAACCTATCCTAAATCAAATCTAAAGCAAGCCTTAACTTAACCTAAATTTAACCTAACCGTAACCTAACTTAGCTATTATCATATAAAAATTAGTGGTTAA
This sequence comes from Chionoecetes opilio, assembly GCA_016584305.1. NCBI lineage: Eukaryota > Metazoa > Arthropoda > Malacostraca > Decapoda > Majidae > Chionoecetes > Chionoecetes opilio. The sequence goes on from JACEEZ010020100.1 coordinate 257,375, forward strand.
ATTTAGGTTAAGTTAAGGTTGGTTAGGTTTAGGATAGGTTTGGGCATAGACCACCTGGACTGCACACGGAATATCGGCCTGTTGCACATGGGCCTGAACTTGCCCTGAAGTCGGAGGGCCGCTCGGATTCATATATATATATATATATATATATATATATATATATATATATATATATATATATATATATATATATATATATATATATATATATATATATATATATATATATATATATATATATATAATAGAGGCAATACTTTCTCCATGAGGGAATCGAGATCTTATAATGAAGATATAAACCAGCGCGGGTAGAAACATCTTGATTGTTTATTTGAACGTTTCGGCTATACATAAGCCATCATCAGCCTAAAATCGGATACAAAATTTTTGTTAAAAATGAAAATATACAAATTATAAAATTATTTGCACATTTAAAATGCCTAACCTAAAATAATTTTTTTTTTATTTTAGGTTAGGCATTTTAAATGTGCAAATAATTTTATAATTTGTATATTTTCATTTTTAACAAAAATTTTGTATCCGATTTTAGGCTGATGATGGCTTATGTATAGCCGAAACGTTCAAATAAACAATCAAGATGTTTCTACCCGCGCTGGTTTATATCTTCATTATATATATATATATATATATATATATATATATACGCATCATATAGACTGGTTTATCAGTATATATGATATACTGTAATCTTCGTAAATGTTTTTTCTGTAATATTATCAAATAAAAAACAGTAAAACACGGTAAAGAAATGCCATTACGAGACTGAAGAAATATGCATGAACTTAATATTCACTTCAACTCTTCGCCATTTAAAACTTTGCGAGTCAACTTTTATCATGAAGGGTATCAATAGAAGCGCAATTTTATTAGCTTTCCATTGCTATATTTTGTTATTTGATAAATTAATTAGAACCATGCATAAATTAGCGTTAAGTAAATAAATAAAATCATCAATCGGGTAATTTTCCCGATTGATGAGGTTATTTATTTAGTTAACGCTAATTTATACATGGTGCTAATTCATTGATCAGAAAACGAAATATATAAGTAAATAAATAACATCATCAATCGGGAAAATTACCCGATTGATGATTTTATTTATTTATTTAACGCTAATTTATGCATGGTTCTAATTCATTTATCAGATAACGAAATATAGCAATGGAAAGCTAATAAAATTGCGCTTCTATTGATACCCTTCATGATAAAAGTTGACTTGCAAAGTTTTAAATGGCGAAGAGTTAAGTGAATATTAAGTTCATGCATATTTTTTCATAGTCTCGTAATGGCATTTCTTGAGCTTGTTTTATTGTTTTTTATTTGATAATATTATAGAACAAACATTTACGAAGATTACAGTATATCATATATAATTTATACTGATAAACCAGTCTATATGATAGTCCATAGACCACTATATCTCTTTGTCGGGCGGGCCGCAGGCCCCTATGCAGCCCCGCAATTCAAAACATTGTCACGTGTGCAGTCCAGGTATACAGTGGTCTATGGTTTGGGTTAAGTTTTGTAGAGTTATTTAGAGTTATAACTTTAATTTAGGTTAAATAAGCGGCAGGGAAGCTAATCAGACGGGTGAAACTAGTCAGATCGCTACAACGGAAGTCAAATATTTTAAATAGGTGTGGGTGGTGCCCATGGGCGACGGCGGGACATCACAGCAAAAAGAAGAGGGACCTCCATCACACTAAAAATATTATTCGCTCGAATGAACCCCCGCCCGAAAAAATATTTGCTCGAATGATCCTCTGCTCGAAAAAGTATTCGCTTGAATGGTCCAGACACCAACCCAAACCCCACCTCTAGCCTGACCTAATCTGATTTCACTTAACTTAACCGTTTCTGGCTGAAATGACTGTAGATTTTCGGAAGTCCATGTAACACCGTTACTATTCATGGCATGCACCGTGGGAAATGGGGTTCAAAAGACTCAGAATGAGGAGATCTACACGATGAGACAGGTTAGAATTCTCAGGCTCGAGGATGACCTAAATCATAATAATACCGCCGTTTATTTATGAAGGAGTAATGCCATGGTGTGGTGGTGACATCTTGTTCTGAGGCCATTGTGGGATGTTTCCTGGAGGGGCAGGGGGGTGCCTGGAACTCTGGTCTATCGGAATTCTCGTCGCTGTCGGCGAATGTTCCAATTTTTTACGTCGACGAGTGTTCCTATTTTCTACGACAGTTCTAGTTTTTTTTATCTTGATATTACAGTACCCAGCATATAGATTTAATCAGCTTTTACCTGTGTTTCTGCATTCAGGGATTAAATACCAGCAATAGCTTGAACAGATAGGTTAGGTTACGTAACCAATGTCCAGATTAGGCCAGGTTACGTAACCAATGTCCAGATTAGGCCAGGTTACGTAACCAATGTCCAGATTAGGCCAGGTTACGTAACCAATGTCTACGTATTGTATTAAACTGCAGTTTTAAGTGTTTTGGGACAAAAATATACTGTGTCCAGTAAATACTCTTTATTCTTCCTTTTCATCTATTACAAATGAAACTGTCATCAAAAATTTCCACTTCGGTGAGCGTTCCACTGCCGACGAGAGTTCTCAGTCGGTGTTTCGATGAGAATCCCGGTCGATGAAGAGTTCCATAAGCCGTCCGGTTAGCTAAAGGAATGAGGTGGAGCCAACGCTCAACATTTCTTGTTGAGCTTGTAGTGAATAAAGAAAGAAAAATTAATAAAGAAAGAAATAAGGAATAGAATAAAAAGAAACTTGGAAAGTGTAATTGTAGACCTCTTCCTTCTTCTAGTGGTGTCACTTGAAAACCTGAAGACTGCATCCACTTGTTGCATTCCTCCTTCATGAAGCCTTTAAATGGTTTAATGATTGAGACGTCCAAGGGCTGTAACTGACAGCTTAGGCCTCCAGGAATTACAGCCAACTGGGTCTTCAGTTGTCTAAATTTCGTCTTCACAAGATCAGTTGTAGGAGCTCGAAATTGGTCACAAACAGTTCTAGTGATGAGCAGTGGAGGTGAAGTAGACAGGTGGGCAGCCAGTGCAGGGTTATTTAGGAGCGAGCAACAGGTACAGGACGTATCTTAACAGTTTGGTGGTCACGGCTGAACTGCCTAACCTTGGTCCCGGTGGTGCCGGGGCAAGCTACTATAAGCCCAGCGGGCTAACAACCCCACCCTCTCGTTAACACCCTAACACAAACTAATAATGCAGGTTTCCTTAATAGCCACCAGGACGCCTGGACCACACTTGGTCTATCCACAATTTAATTCCTCCCTCATCCATCCAACCTTTTGTATGGACATGAACATAAACTTCATTTGGTATTCTTTCTTTTGAAGACTAGAAAAGATGACAGTTTATTGCCATCAGCACAGCATGCTAAAAGAACTGTGTAGTGCGTCTTCTCATGGCCACAGGTTTTAAGTCACAGATGTAGCACCTAGATGTTCTACCGTCTTGTTTGATGGTACATCAAATGTCAGAGGGACTTCGTCCATATTTCCTATCTGTGAAAAGTCAAGATTATTTTCTTGCATGAATCACAAATCTATGAGTCAATGATTTTTTTTCTCATAATCTGTGGGCAGTTTTGGGGCTATTTTATTTTTGTTCTAGTCCTCATGCAGAGTTTATTTCTTTTCATAAATCTGGAGCTCCAGGATATTGACACTAAACTCATTTATGCATATATTCATTGCCATCCCTCGTGCATAGTGCATAATAATTTTGGTGTATACAGCAATGCCCAATATTCTTATGTCTTCCACTCAGGCTTTTAATTCTTCTAATTCTGGCCATTCTAATATTCCCATACGGAGACAGTTTTTCCTATGGTTAGCGGCTCGAGCTACCAGAGCTCGACTAAACAAAAGACTCAAACTCCAGGGCCCGAGCCAACGCTTCCTGAAGGTCGCCCACGTGAGCTTGCTTCACGCAGACCTTCAGCTGTTGGTCGTCCTGTGCGTCCACAAACTGGTCCCGCAACAAGACGGCGAGGAGGTCCTGGTGGCCCCCGGGTAGGCTTTTCTGGCTAGGTGCTCCACGTCCTGAGCTAGCTGCTGCAGTGTCTCGCCCCGGGTCCTGACCCTGGCCCGGAACACCTCCGCTTGGTGTTGGTTGCCGTAGTGTCGCTCCAGCACCGCCACGATGCTAGAGTAGGAAGAGCGCTGGGCAGGTGTAAGTTGGCTCAACACCTCCACGGCGGGACCCTTCAGGCTTGATGCGAGCTGCACAGTCCTCTGCTTGTGCGAGACAGAAGGCATTGTCGAGATTCAGTTTTTTTTAACTCTGGCAATGAGAAGTGTGGCCAATCAGAGGGCAGAGCACGCTGCATATGCAGTTTTCATTGGAGCACACTGTCACAGCTGCCCCACACCCTGCATAGGCACCTTGGATGCTGGGACCTCACGACTGTGACAACTCACCCGGGCGCTCGAGCATAGAGTCAACAAAACTGGACATGATACCATGTTTATAAGGGCCTCATATCCGAACTCAGGTTATAGAGTTAGGGTTAATATAGTGATTTACCTAAAAAAACGTTTTTTCAGGGGTTGGCGTGTTGGGCCCTTAAGACACGCGACCCCTCAATTAATTAAATTGCTTGAAAAAAAGGGGAATTGCAATTTCATGGAAAATTATTATATAACTTCAATAAATATGCACCATTATGAAAGAAATTCTGAGAATAGCCCTTCTTCAATCAACACTAATAATGCCTACAGAAAAGAAATGCATGAAGGAATGACCCTGGTGACCATTACACTACAATGCTAACGCCATGGTGTCCAGCACTCATCTTGCAGCTTCGGATAGCCGGATAGCCGGATATCCGGTACATCCTTATAGTCAACCCGGTCTATCCTAGCCCCTCGGGTGGAGTGGTGGAATTCCCGCACTGTTGTCACGTTCACTGTTGTCAGGCTGATGACGATCTCTCTCTCATACTGTTAGCTGTTACATGAACTATTTTTTAATCATAGTTTTATAATACGGCTGCATGGTTTTATGAATGGCTTGTGATTTGACGGTAAAACAACGACTCAACGACCTTCCATTATACTTGGCATGGCAGCTCATGCGACGTTGCTGCCCGAGTGTTAATCACGAATATTCTGATTAAAAACCCAAGAGAGGATTAGGCCTACAGGGGAAACCTCTAAAAAAAAAATGCGCCTAGACTTTAACCCCAGTGGTGGTGTGGAAAAAAAGTCAATATAAGAGAAAAAATAAACTAGTATATATTGAGAGCGAGAGAATGAGGTGAGGAGGGTGGTGGCCTGACCCGCAGGGTCAAGACCCTTCAAAGCGGTCTCCGAGGGTCTTGTCTGGGGAACGGCCATATCAATATTCCGGGGCAGAGTCAAAAGGGGAGCAAGGGTCGGTATACCCTTTTGCGGAGCAAAAGCTTGCTCCGCTTCTTGCAGAGCAAGGGTCGGAAAGGAGGATCCAGAGGGTCATTTGATATTTTAGAGGGGCTGGCTCTAAAGCCCCTGTAGAAACAGGAGGAGCATCATCATTGGCCATGGTGAGCCAGAGGGAAGGAGGGGAAATAAACGGTCAGGCCCCTCACAACCCCCAAGAGGGGTAAGGGCAGTGGCACCGAGGGTATATCGTACCCGTGGCACCCTGAGGCTGTTTGCGTCTGGCCCGAAGCCAGCCTCATATCCCTTCAGCACGGCCCTCACACCTTGGGAGGAAAGAGGGATAGGAGGAGGCAAAAGAGGAGAGATAGGGGGAAGGAGGGGAAAAAGGAGGAAGACGGGAAAGGCCAGGCAAAATTAATCAGACTGGGACAGAGGCCCGAAGCTAAAGCCCTGTCCACACTAGCGGGCACAAGCGAGCAGTTTGCCTGTTGACGGGCTCACTGCTTGTGCACGCGGGCAAACGAGTAAAATGCCCGTGGTGGTAGCCGAGCAATTTCACCAGGCATTGCCGCCGCGCCCGGCAGTGCGTCGCTGCCAGACATACGAGGTTACATGTAGAGCTTAGGAGCCATGGTTGTCAGTTTGTCAGGAATTTCCACCACGTCTATTAGTAGAACACCATGTCTACCCCTCCGCCCGGCAAGGATCAGTGGTCAAGGCATACGATCCTTCACTTAATTGAACTTTATCAGGAACACCCGTGCAGCCGTGAACACCCGGGAAACTCGCCCACTTCTACATCATTCAAGTGTGTGACGATACACGGTGGTTTGTATAAAACATAACATGGGTAGTAAAGGGGGTTTTATTTTATTTCCTATCCTAAAGGTATCTTCACTTTGGTATAAAGACAAATGATCTATAATGAGTGATAATAACACTGCGTAAGGAGGTATGCATACTAGTCATGAAATGGGTCATTTCACTACAAAAGTATTGTCACCTGCAGGGAATCATCCTTCAGCACTTGATATATTGCTTCACATGTTTCAGGTATTGTTTGTGACAAACTCTGCTTATAAATTCTTGATATATACTGCAAAAATGTGTAGGTGCATCCATTGCAGAGAAATAGGAGGGTAGCTTCCAGTCAAGCTTCTGCTGTTATCCTGTCCCTCATTCTGGTATCCTGCTTTTCTCTATGTAGTTTTACTTTGGCAAGGAGTTTATAGAATGTACTTGGGTCCATTCTCACATAGTTTGTGAAGTCACGCAAATTTCCATCTTACAATTCACAAAAAATTGTAACATGACTTCCCAACTGTTTTCTTTTACTTAGCCAGTCTTGGCACCACTTTTATCTCCACTTTGCTCTTTTTATTTTTCAGGCACAAAGCAATGATGATGCTACCTACACAGTGCCAGCTTCTTGCTTCGCATTGTTGTCATGCCGCACACGGTGTCCTGAGAGGACGGCTGCACTGCCTGGCTGCCCGGCTGCCTGCCTCTGACTGGGCCAGGCACTGCCGTGTGGTGTGGACAGTTTCAGTGTGCCTGCTAGTGTGCCTAGTGTGGACGGAGCTTTTAAAGAGCTTTTAAGCAGTGAACAAGGCAAGTGAACACATTTTTATGATTTTCTTATAATATAATAAAAACATCATAACTTTTGTATATTTGTTGATAAAATTACATTATTTTTCAGAAATAATTTTTATTGAATATAAATTTTGTAGAATTTACTTTTTTTTTTTTTTTTTTAATGTTATCAACTTTCATAAAGTGTTGTTTATTTAGGCTGGATAACGTGCAAGTTGTAAAAGGTATTTGTGAAAACGACCTCAGGGTTTTGTGGCGCTCCGTCCCCGCAGGTTTGAGAGCCTTAGGTGAAAAAAGTAAATACCCTACCATTGGACAAAGGAGACAGGAATATACTTATGTTTTATTAAAAACACTTTCCATATCATACATAAAAATACAAGCTCTTGCAGTTTTCTGATTAGGTCTTCACCTTCAGCAATCATTCAAACATTTCAACAAATAAAACACTTATAATCCATGGTCAAGGTGGAAAAACAATATTTACATCCTCAAGAGGTGAAACCCAGGCAGAAGCAGCTGTCACTATGTGGCTGGCCGAACAGATGAGTTGGCGCGTCTGTGGCTGACGTCAGTGGTGATGAAGAACAAGACCCAATGAAATGCATTGCACCTTACATGCAGCTCCATACATTACTATATCAGGCTACATCAATGAGTGTACCTTAATCCAGGCCGGTTGTGTAACACGTTTGTCTTCTCCAACAAAGAGGAAACAAATAATTTATTCAAAGCCTTAACCACTTATAGAATCGGCAGTTTTAATAGACTTAAAAAGATTTTCATTGGTGTGGTTTTTCCCTAATGTAAGTTCTGCCATATAAATTAATCTCACTCCCACCTCCACAACATTCCACCGGAGCCAGTTAACCTTGGTGACTAAGTTTTTTGTACAAAAACTAATCATTAAAAAAAATCTTACATTACCTACAACTGAAAAACTTTCATGAACAATTGCTTACTTGTATGATGTAGTGAGCCTGGAGGGTGTGTTCTTCATAGTAATATAAATTTCAAAACACATTGATTCCCACTAAGACAAAATGCCTTTATTTTGGACATTTCCAGCAGTGTATAGCGATGGATAAGACAAAGCAGTGCAAGGCTTCTTTGCTATGATACTTAATGCTTGATTTCACTATCGGGAAAAAATTATTTCCTTTGATATATGCACACTTTAGTTTGGCTGTTAGTATTCTTGGCTATGTCAAGTTATGAAAGCCACGAGTCACTCATTACTTTCATAAATATAAAGACAAAGCCATATGCTATGAAAATATAACATCTGCTTGTCACTAGAAGGCAAGCTGTTGTAATACAAGTATACTCCTTCAAGGTAGAGCTGAAACGAGTTAAAATGAACCAAACCTATCTTCACAAATATTCATACACCACACTAGTCCATCAATCTTCAATTCCATTTATGTAGTAAAATCAATGTATTAAATCTATGTACACAACATTCACCCAGAAGGACCTGCGTGAGCACGGTCAAGTCAGCCACCCTAATGGACTCCGTGGTGGTGTGTTTGTGCTGTCTCCCCCTAAGATAATACCCTTCCAAGCTCCTTGAGACATGATGATATAATGTGTGTCCGTTAAGACTGTGAAGATGCATAGATCAAATGAATGTGGCGGGGATATTTACATGTGCATTGTGTTCTCAAGCAAAACACACACTTCAGATGTAGATGTACTTGTAGCAGGATCGGTATGTACACTTTGGATGTGTGTAAGCACTCATTTATACATGTATTATTATCATTATTGTTATTTCATTATTATTATTATTATTTATAATATTATTAGTGTTTACATATATTAAAATAGCATGTATATATGTATGCCTAACTCATGACAAAATCTCATTCATTTATAAATAAACATTCACAACTACTCCCCTTATTGTTGAAATTCTTCTAACTTATATTTTTTTATTTTCAATGAAAGTGCTCAATCAATCCATCCTTGGGGGCACACGCCGAGGGGCGTCGCCTCACCCACCCTACGACGCCACTCCCGGGGGTCACCACGTGCGAGTCCCCATGCAGGCTGCCTTCCCATGCCAAGCAACTCTCGACGGGAAGCATCAACGTGCCCCAGCCACGAGCCTTGTGGGCGCCCCCTTGGCCTCCTCCACGCCGGATTGTCTTACATACACAACCCAATGGGAAGGATAGGCATAGAGCGGGTGCATAACACCGAGGGCTACGCCAATCCACCGTAAGACTTCTTGACGGGACCCGCCATCATTATGGAATGTGCTACCAAGGTATGTAAAATCTTGATGGTGCTACAGTATTATAATGACATGATTATGTATTAAAATTGAAACTCTTCCTTATGCATCAACAGCAAAGATTTGTCAGTGGAGTAATATGGAATTAAAAAGTTTATTTTCCATATTTTTTGCCTTAAAGAGAGCACTGGCAAGCCTCATGGGGAAGGGAAAAAATAGTGGTAAATGTAATTTTCTTTTGTAAGACTGACTAAGTGCCAAGTAGGGGATAGCAGCCAAGTCAAAGCAGGACTAAGTGCCAAGTAGGGGATAGCAGCCAAGTCAAAGCATAATACAGGAATCCTTTCAATGCAAAGGAAATTAAATTCATAATTCTGAAGTCGGTCACAAGAACCTGCTCAATAAATGCTCATCTGGCGTTTATCAAAACCACCACATGCAACAACTCATTGTCAGTATGGAACTTTTGTCACCATTACATTTGTGCTGCTTAGGAGCTTCAACAGTCAGCCTGGATTAACCCTATAGACATGACAGCCCCGGGACATGGGGTGTGGAGGGCACGCCTCCGTATTTCCCACAAGTAGTGGGAGGCACCTAAGAGGGACGGGACAGAAGGTTGGGGTTCCTTCCCCAGGTTGTCAGGTCCCGTGAAAAGAAAAAGTACAGAAATCTACTTTGTTTTGTGCTATCCTACCTTTTTCAGTCAGAGAGAGAGAGAGAGAGAGAGAGAGAGAGAGAGAGAGAGAGAGAGAGAGAGAGAGTGTATATATATCATGAATGAGATTTTATCATAATTACACACAGCATTGGAAACCATACAGTAAATGGGGGAAAGTGTCCTTTTACTCACTTTCACAAACTGCAAAACCAGTGCATGTTTATCACATGCACATCGGTAGCATTACATCTATGTGAATATATAACTATTCATTCAGTACGTTTGGGCCAGTTTAGAGCATTCCACTCCAAACAACGAGGCATATATAAAATCCACCCTTAAGCAAGTACATTGACATTTTATGAAGAGGCTTTGGGAAAGGCATTTCTGAAATCATTAAAGTGGAACTTGTGAACAGGGATGACAATAAACAGAAAGGGTTTGCATCCATGCCGGGATGCTGCTGCTGCTGCTGCTGCAAGGCCACAGAGAGTGAAAGTGAAAAATTTTCAAGCTAATATATAAAACAGCAAGTGACTACATGTTCAGGCAGTTATCTGTTAGGAGGTATTATGGTTAGGCAGAGCAACAGTGTTGGTGCCCAGCAGCCTAGACCTGCACGTGCAGAACAGTGTCGCCTGTCTTATAGTAGTATTTGCACTCTTCTTTGTGTGTGTGTGGGTGTGTTCATAGAGGGGTCTATAAAGCTTCATGGTAATGGATCGGTACATAAACATACCCCTTTCTACACAACAGAAAGGTAGGCTACCATAAAGATTATAAAAGTCTGCAACTTAACCATAAAAAATTATAATATATTCTTTTGAATAGCTAACTTCATACAAACACATCGAGTGATTCCCTATACCACAAGCATTGTCCTAAACCTCAAAAAATATTTGCTTTAAATAATAATCTTGTACTTATTTTATCGTGTTCACCTTGCTTTTTCAAGCACAGCGGTGGGGTGCTTAACGTCACTCTTTGATTTTACAAAACCTTTACAAATCATGTACACAATGGATGTCAGGACTGCAGCATGACAGGCTGTCCAATGCAGTGAGGAAGGTTGTTAGTGCCATTGATTGTACAATAATGAATACATCAATGGTTTTTTCTTTACCTGAGAACTATTACATGATTTATGAGAAAAATCAGCTTGAATGAGCGAAATATTACTCAAATAATTAAAAGCCTTGAATTAGAAACCCAGAAAAGAGAACCCTCTCTGAACACTGCAGACTGCCTAGATGTGTAAATGTTGAATTTTGTAAGACTTGAGCTGAGATCATTTAGTACAGGGGATTCCTCGGAGCCAGGTTTCCCTCCTATTTTAAAAGGAACTCATGAAATTTCAAATCCCACTCCATCCCTTTGGAGAAGAAGACATTCTATGGTGTTTGGGCTACAAATAGCTGAGGACAACTAATTTTTCTGAAGAGGTATCAAGCATAACTACAGATTTTCTAATATTGACTTAAACATTGGTGCCAACTGAAAATGAAGACGGCGATGAAAACCATATAAAACTATCCTACAACATGACGTACACCTTAGTGCTTCACTCATGAGTTGTCATCACAGCCATTGTAAACTGGGGGGACATAACTACCAAGTAGTCTTGCTGTTTCCTTCAAGTTTGTTATAGTTAGTTAGTAACAAGTTCCATAGCAATGCACAAGGAATGCATGACTAAAACTTATGCTTGTTTAAGTTATAACTCACAAGATAGGAGACCCTCTGCACAGCAAACACCAAAACATCGAATACCATCTCCTGACAAATGTTTCATGAATTTTGGCATTAATTATCTCTATCTAAGACTTGCAAAATATATAGAAATCATCAAGTTTTGCCCAATTATTATCTTGTCCAGGAGTGGCACTTCAGACTCAGTTTCAGTTTCACTGAGGTAGAGAAGTGAAGTTTTGGAAAAATGGTACTAATATATCTTTGTCTACCTAGGCAGAATTCACTGCTTTGCATCATCCTTGCCTCTTGGTTTATTACTAGAACTTGGGTCCACCGAGTGGCCTGGCGAGGAACGTGGCACCAACAGGATACTGCCGTCTGCTGACTGCTGCAGTGAGTATTCGTGAGGTGAGTATGGATTGCCCTCAGGATCCCGAAGACTCTGCAACAGAAAAATAATGTCTGCCTCTGGTGGGTCTGGAAACATACCTTTCCACGCTATGGTGTTTCCTGGTGAGATATGGTGTCAATACTGTAGCTCCATACCAGATTGCGTAAAAGAAAATATACTCTTTTAAGCCATTACTTTAGTAACTTTAGTTAGGTAGTCTAGTAACTGGCAGCCAATTCATCACTTATGCTCCAACCCTTTCCTAAAGTTGTAGTTGATTGGCTGAGGTGATTTTGTTAGCTTTGATAGGAAAAAAGTCTAGAAAACATATTGGTTTCAGAACTGTTTGCAATGGCATATGTTCCTTCCAGCATACATTGAAATACTCATCCCTCGTTTAACGCAAGAGATGTAAATTCAGTACAGCCACTGGATTAATTACACTTACTTTATGAAAGTTGTTGGGTAATCAGTGTTATAAAAAATATACAGTACCCTCCCGAGTTTCAAGCTATCCGAGTTTCGTGCCGAGCCCTAAATTCTAACCATCCCGACTTTCGCGCATTATCTCCCTGAGTTTCGAGCTGCTTCGTACACGTGGTATTTTCTCCAGGGGTGGGATGGCAGGCCCTGGAGGTTCACTTGAGGGCTGTGATGGTTGGCCCTCGCCCGTGGTGGTGCAGGCAGGATTGTTATAGTGATGCCTGTGATTACAGGCTCTGCTGCCCCAGTGTCCTCGGATGCACTTGCAATCGAAGATAGAGTTAATGGGCAGTATGTGGGTGTTCTTAGGCCACTCAACGGTGCAGAGAAAGATTTTAAGTGGATTTTAAAGCCCTCATCAAGGATCAAACTCTGGTTACCGAGAACGCCACTCGGAGACGCTAACCACTCTGCTATAGCTTCCCCTAAGAGACGTACGGGACACGTCTTCCTACCGTTGGCGTCACGCGCGCTGCTTTAGACCAGGTTGCCAGACCTGCCTCTCGAATAGCTGTATTTTACGGCTTATATGACGTTGCATCTTGGAAGATGCACCTTGATTTTGGAAAGAAATTCCCCACCCCAAAAAAAACACCCAGATTTTCTCGGTAGGCTTCTTCTTGTTGTGACCTCTGCCGCTCAGTATTGCTTGGTAGGCTATAGGTCCTCTCCCTAGTGTTGGCCGAAGCCACCACCCCGGGAGGCGGGTCACAAACTCCATGCTAACACCCGCAACCCATTCACTGATGGGTGGATAGGGGCTTGGTTTTTTTTTAAGGAAACAGTCCATCTATTTCCACACCGCCCGGGGATCGAACCCGGGACTTCTCGGTCGTGAGCCGAGCATGCTACCCCTACACTACTGAGCACCCAAAGAGTTGCCCCGGCAGGATTGGCGGTAAATAATACATCAACACTAGCAGACAATAGATGGAGCTATTGGCAGCGTCAATCTGCCGAGCCTCAGACGCGGAGCGTAAACATCACAGCGTGAGGACAGATTAGTTGATTTGAATGTCATATGGTATTTGAAATACTTGTAACAGGTTAGTACTGAGGAAGTACTACAACATTTGTCTTGGAAGACGCACAAGTATTTTTCAGGTATTTTTTGGGGAAAAAGTGAGTCTTATTAGCCGTAAAATACAGTACTACACCTCGCACCGGAGTAAATAAGTATTTTTTCAGTGTTTTCAATACCCGAGTTTCGCGATCCTCGAGTTTAGCGCTATGCCTTCGGAAGAAAGCAAGCGCGAAACTCGGGAGGGTACTGTATGTCCTCATGTAGATTACTGAGGTGCTAACCATCCTATATTCTAATAGTTCACCTTGTAGTGATAAGGTACAGCTTAGGGTTTCCTCTCTTTGGCTATTACTATATAATTTCTTAGCATGAAAGCAATGAGAATGCTGATCATTTATACAAGAACAAGGCAACATACCTGGAATATGTGTCGATACAATAAAGAAAACTTGTTCTTAATGCGGTTTCGCTCAAGGTTCAAGTATTCATACTCTTTGTAGAGGTCATTCTTGCGAGTTTGGATGGTCTTCACTTCTTCAGCCAAGTGTATTATTTGATCCAGCTTACGCTTCCGACAGTTCTGGGCAGCAACCTTAGCAGAGATAACATTCAACAATTAAATGGGAAGCCAAAGAATTGCTGTTCAATATATGTTTGATATCAATATGTCACCCCAAGATTTCTGCACCACCAGGCACCATTAGCAGTGGTTTTCCCAGCCACTTCATAGTGCTAGCGAGGCGAGAACTGGTGAAGTGTCAATAATTTGGAGTGGACATGCATGGAGGCAAGAGGTGAGTCACAGGGTGAGAGAAGGAGCTAAGGCTTTGGGGGCACTGGAGGGACATGGAGGCAGAGGTGAGTCACAGGGTGAGAGAAGGAGCTAAGGCTTTGGGGGCACTGGAGGGACATGGAGGCAGAGGTGAGCCACAGGGTGAGAGAAGGAGCTAAGGCTTTGGGGGCACTGGAGGGACATGGAGGCAGAGGTGAGCCACAGGGTGAGAGAAGGAGCTAAGGCTTTGGGGGCACTGGAGGGAGGTAAGAATAAGTGCAACGTAAGAGTCTGTGGAAGCAAAGATAGGCATGTGTGAAGAAATTGTTGCTCTAACTGCTCTGTAAGGCAACAACACATGGGCCTGAATGAAAAGGCAATGGAAAGAATAGAGGTGCTGTCGTTGAAATGCTTGGGACAATATTAGGGGTGAGATGGTTTGATAAGTGAGACATGTTTGGACACTGACATAGCTTCCTGAAGAGGGCAGACCAAGGATTACTGAAGTGTTATGGTCATATGACAAGAATGTATGAGGAGAGAATGATTTAAGAAAAATTATGTATCATGTTTAGGTGAAAGAGGGAGGGAAAACCAAGAAATAAATAGAGAAATGGAGTAAAGGAGGCCTTGAGACACAAGGGTCTGAGCATCCAGGAGTGTGAGGACGTGTATGGGACAGAGTGAGTTGGTTCCATGTGGTTTACTGGGGAGTGAAGCACCGCTCAGATAGGAGACCTTAACCCCTTGAAACCCAGAATACCAGAACGTAATTTCCATTGTAATTTGGGTACCATTAGACAATTTGTAGTGATTATATGCAATATTTTATAGCTATGACCTGTTTAGTATCCTTGTCCACTAACTCATTTGGATGTTCAGTTACTTTTCCTAATTTTATGGCTAACAACAGACAATTTTTTATTGCAAAGGAAATATCTGGGTTTTAAGGGGTTAGGTAGTATGTGGTGGCTGGGTCAACCCTCTGGCCCCGGGGCTGCTGCTTGGGGAGTCTTGGGCCAACACATTGCAAACAGTAAAAGACATATTTATATATCACTGTTTGACCGATAAAAGCATTTAGTTATGCGTGTGTGAGTATGGTTAAATCAAGGTATACATCTAAATATATATATATATATATATATATATATATATATTCCTGGGTTTTTTTATCCTGTTTTTTATACACACGCTATATTCATTACGTATCATATATATATATATATATAATATATAATATATATATTATATATATTATGAAAACGTAATGAATATAGCCGTGTATAAAAAATAGCATACAAAAACCCAGGAATAACAAATTCACAACAAACTCACCAGCAGTAAACCAAATAAACATTAAGATTTTGTTCTCAAAATACATATGTGTAAAATAGTTCATCTTGGCACACAAAAAATGTCATATTTCCATGCACCGCCATCTGTCAAATTTTTGGTTCATCAAGCCGCACACCTACCTTATTTTTGCCCCGGCGACGAATGTCTCTGATGAGTGAAAGCTGTGCTTCAGTTAAATCATATTTGGAGATGCGCTCATTGAACTCATCCATGGGCAAGTTGATGATGTCTTCACAGGTAATTGGGAGACTCATCGACCGAGCTCGTTTATCATCCCTCGTTAAAGAGCGTTCATTTTCATTTCTCCGATCTGCAGAATGACATTATGGTTAACTATGTAAATAAATCAAGTCTAGTCCACAATGATGGCCATTCCTGGAACCCCCTCAAAGGTGGCGACCATGGCAGAAGTCTCCATTTACACCTGTCCACCCTGCAGTCCCCTCTCTATACAAAACACTGTCTTCCTGTTCAACATTTACACCTGTCCACCCTGCAGTCCCCTCTCTATACAAAACACTGTCTTCCTGTTCAACATTTACACCTGTCCATGCACACTGCAGTCCCCTCTCTATACAAAACACTATCTTCCTGCTCACCAGGGGTCATATTTCCAGCACCTATTCTGCTCTTGTACATCTTTCATGTTACTTCCCTCATTCATTCCCTCCAAGTAACCAAAGCCTCTGGATGGAGATGCTGCATTTCATCGCATTCACAACTGCAACTCATTACTTCTCCCCCTTCTAGGCATACCCAAATCCTCTCTCTATATACAATTTCACTAATTTAACCATCCATTCCTCTTCCATCTCAGGCACCTAACAAAAACTTACTTCCTTTGCTTAAATCATGCACCTTTGACTTTTATTCCATGTCCCATCGGTGTATTTAGCCCTCAGGACTATAATGCTATCCTGAAGTATTTTTTTATATTTTTACATCCAGACTCATGGTCCTTCCTGTCATCCTGCAACTCAAGGTTCCCGCTACTGCCTTGTAAAACACCCGTAGGACGAGTGTCAAATAGGTAATTATGGGTAGTGTGCCGTTACTGCCAATGTTTACAGGACGTGAGTACAGCTCACAGCCGCCCTTGGTAATGACAGGACACTGCACCAGCTGCTCCCTCTTTTAGTTGTTACTTTTATCACAGTCAAATTGTTCATATATGCAAAATCATATGTAGCTAATGGTTCAGCTTGAATCATAATGTTTGTCATGCATAGATTGTTTCCTAAGCCATTACAGTCTCGTTCTTCAAATGGGGAGCTGCTATGTTTTAAGATTTTAGGCCACAACCTCCCATGACAGCCATGAAGCAGCAGTGCTTGGAGCCCTGCTGCCGGCACACCAAGGCCACGAGGGAGTGGTTGTTGACTGATCCATCAAAGGATTGGCAGCAGACTGTACACACTGCTCATGATGGTATGAACCACAGGGTCAGGATACGGGATTCCTCTTAACAAGGAAATTGTGCTCAGAAGAGCTGCAAGGATATTGCTATCTATTAATACTATGGTGATTGTTTGTTTTTATGGAACGAGGAAGCAAAAATTATATATATAGTTTGTCTGAAAGATTTCAGTTTAAAATTTTTGCAAATTCATAACGTCATACTGGGATGACCTGCAGTGTTGTGAAGCTTACTTTTCTGTTTGTCCCGGGACGTGGGTCTGGACAGTCCCGACGGCCCCTCCGGGGACATGTGGTAGGTGTGGTTGTGCTGCACATGCTCCACCGCAGACCCTGACACTTCTGTAACAAGAGAGGCAATGCAGGTTAAAAGCAGTGATGAGCAAAACATGACATTATGATTGAGTAAGAAAATGTTAATATTATGCACTAAAAGAGTAGTCACTTTAAGCATTCAGAGATTCTTGGATGTAGGCATCTATTTAGCAGGTATATTTCTCTCCTTCCATAATGCTAATTGAGTGCTTAGGGTTGAAGGCGATCCAAGGTTTCCTGGGCTGTTCAAAGGTGGCTGAGGGGGCGATGCAATATATAAATAAAAGGTGTCTTGGTGGGCGCAACGATGGCTGCCCACAACGAGTGTCACGGAAGGCCTTGAAAGGGCCACTGTCTACTTTTCAGCACATTAATATCTTCAAGTACCTATTTTGTGAGTGGACAGGCACCTGGTTATTCTCATAAAAAGTAGGTAGCAACTATTCACTTAACACTGTGTGGCTCACTGTATTGTATCTCTTATCTGCCCTGTTATGCAGCATTAACTTCATGATTGGGCTACAAGGATTTATAATAGCTGTGCTTTTTTTTTTTCTTCTCACAGACTACAGAGACACAGAGGCTCAAGACTACAGAGCCTCTGAGGAACCATGTGAAGCAGAGTGCACATGAGTCCCCTCTGAGCTGAGCTTGTCTTAATGATGCATCAGATGTCTGGAGTCTGACACTGCAGGTGCAGATATCATACTGAGTTATTTTGTGGATGTGGATGTCAGGGTTCTGAAAACTGTATACATATGCGGAATGCGGATGCAAGAATAGTAATTATATACTTGCAACTGTGGCTGCGGATATTTTCAAGATATGTATAACATACCGTACCTAAATAGATTAAGAATTATTTCTTCATTCAAAAACATGGATAATTTCATAATTACAATTGTGACAAGTCACTATACTGTAATATAGATTTTAGTTTCTTTTTTGCATTGTGATGAACTTCCATCATACAACTAATATGTTACTAGCAATTCTATCATCATTTAGTAATTTAGAATTAGAATTTAAAGATTCATAGACTTTTCTATAGACTGAGGATTTCCACACCACCTCAATTAATATAATAAAAAATATAAATGTATGTTGGAATGGATATGACTTCTCATCTTTCCCTGCAAACACTGAGATACTTCAGCTTCCTGGTTGCCTTGTTTAAGGTGAACTCGGATAAAACTCACTAATTGTAAAACATGACATGGGTAATATATAGAAGAGGGAGGGGAGGGTACCTGTGATCTGTGCACGGGCACTTGATTGTGTATGAGTACTTCTGGATTATGGCTACATGGCTGGGCACCTTCAAGATGCACTGTGGTGGTCAGGAAAGTCACTACAGGGGAGGGCAGGAGGGTGTCAAGCTGAACTCTGGCATTAGTCTGTTAGATGTTAGAGGAACGAAAGCCTTTCTGCTGGAGCAGGAGACCTCCTTTGCTTCCCTTCTAGGAGGTCCTAGGAGGTCACTTGTCCTCCTTCAGGAGGACAAGTGTTCCCTGGAGAAGGGTGGGAGACAGGGTAGGGGCACTACTGATGAAGAACAGAGACCTCAGGGGCATGGCTATGGCCATTGTTGGCAAGGAACAAAGGATTACACTTAATGTGTGTTCTGCAAGGATTTAAGAACACTGCGGCAGAGGCAATGTACAGAATGGTGACTGACTGGATCGCCATCCCACGGCCACAGTGATCATAATGACTCATCAACTGAATATCAATAATTCATGATTTTGAGGCGAGGGAAAGTAGCACACAACAACTATTACTAAGAATCTAGACAACACAAAGGTTGAATAGAAATTACAACAAAAATACACTTAAAAGTAAATTATGTTGCACTGTAGTCATTACTATTTTAGAAAAAATAAATAAAAGCTTGCATGATATTTACCTGGGACTAATTTAGCAAAGGTGTTGAAAAAACTGAATGATTCCCGCACCTGTATCTGTCCAATGGCAGGTGGGCTGTCATCACTGCCGCCCATCCTGGCCATCCACTCATGGCATCACTAGTGCACTCACACTTATTCCTGCACGCCTTCACAGTGACATAGACTATTAACTACACCTAGGAAGCAGCCTGTGCATGTTTGCCCGTGAGTCAAGCCATGCTGCAATGGTTTGTATATTCTGCATTGTCACTTATCAAATAATATGCCTAATTATAGCTTCCTTATTTTCTTAATCCACTTTGGAATCATCAATTTCTTACACTGCACAACCCAAAAGTGATTTGTTTGGCTCTAGAAGGTGACGATTCAAAGTATGAGATGCAAAACATAAAATTGATGTATTATAATCTGATACTGAGGATATAGTGACAATGCATGAACTAGTTTGTACATTTCAAACATATCTGAATCAATTCTGCAACCAGTTAAAACTTAAATATTCTCACAACTGTCAAACCATTACATCCATGGCTGCCTCACGCCTTCCTACACTGACTTTATCCCACGACTTCTATATTTAATTACATATGCATCATCATCATCTATATTTAGATTACTACATCAACGGAATCACTTGTCATCAGATTTTTCGTGGCTGTAGTATATTGATGTGGCTGTTAGTGTTCCTATGTGGAAACAGGACCTTTTGTGGCAATGGAAGATTTTAGACAATACTAGAAGATGGCCTGGTGTGATGGATCTTGTCTGGGCAGTCTAAGCACCCTGACGTTAATTACTGTTGGGTTTGATTCAGTTTAAATTGTCTTCCTTATGTGACATTGGAAGACCAGAAAGACAAAAATAAAATACGAATTTCCCTATAAAGTAGACTTTTTATTATAGTAAATGTTTGTCTGTTGTGGTCCGGGCAATGATGGGAGAGCCATGAGTTATTTGTATGTGTTTCCCCCGCCCAATGATCTCTGCTTGGCGAGCACAGGGAGAAGGAAGCAAGGGATGGAAGCTATTATGTGACTCAAGTGATTTGGTTTGATGACAGGTTGTGCGGTCACTTCACACTAGTCTTCCTTTGTTGTGCTAACTTTCTCATCCAACACTTCCAACAGAGTTTGTCTTATTTCACGGCGATGCACATCATGTTCTTGGGTAGCGCGGTAACAGTCTTCCCCGACTACCCACTACGGGACGGTAACATGTTATTTAACACGACCCAGAACTATGAATTTCGCATCATTGAATAAGCTTCCTTGTGCGGCAGGCAGACAAGGCGAGGTTGGTGTGGCAGACGGCAAGGGCAAGAGTGGCGAGGCAGACGGCTGACAGACAGACGGTGCAGGCAAGGCATGGTAATTACTGTGGCCCCGCCCCGCCCTTAATAGCCCCGCTTCCTGTAGCCTGGCGCACCCCACCCACACACCCTCAGCCCACCCTGCACAGCGTTAACACTACGGGCAGTAACGTTCAGTACGATGCAGTGAGTATCGTGGAGGCCCCTGGCAGCCCAGCCCTGCCCCTGCACACTCTCGCCAAACACTGTTGTTGTTGACCGCCTCACCCGCGCGCGATGCCACACACCGCCACGCGCCGCACCACCACCACTGCCGCCTTCCTACATACCATCACATCTATGCATTCATGGACATACAAGGAAGCCTGGGATGAAAGTTAAAAAGTCCATGAAGTGTTAGGAGTGTAGTATTCAATAAGGGGTGAGTGCTGTGGTGGTGGCAGCCCCGCCCCGCAGCGCCACCCGCCGCGGCCTCCACAACCACACAAGTGCCGCGTCATCCTCACTTGGCACATGCACGTTGCACACACCCTGGCTACCAATACTAAGGCTGCCACCACTCTTAGGTCATCACTAATATCACGCCGATGAACACGATGAAATGGTAGCTTATCTTTCTCCTACTCTACACGTTGCTACTTCAGTATCATTTATTCTTTACTGCACACTTGCGTGGAAATTCCTTGGATTACGTAGCTACTTCTATCGGGAAGGTAGCAGCTGGCGGTCGCGTGTCTAGTGCGTAATCAACGCCGTGGGTGAATTACACACACACTGCCTGCGTGGTCTACTACCTAGTTTAAGAGCGTGTTTGGCCCTTCTGTGGTCACGCGTTCGATCCCCGCTTGCTCCCGGGGATCTTACACTGACTAATGTGGACGGTTACTGTCCCCCTTGAACAAGGAAATGGGGTGTGAGTCCCAGCATTACCGAAAGATCGGTCAGTACGAGCTCCTAGCTCTTTCCGAGAGGGTAAAACTAGCGTTCGCAAATCCAGCTCGCATGGTCAAGACCGTGGTTGAGTTACACACACACACACACACACATACATGGGTGTGTGTGGTGTGTGAGGTCCCAGCATTACCCAAAGATCGGTAATAATGAGCTCCAAGCTCGCACTGAGAGGGTGAAACTGGCGATCGCGAGCCAGCTCGCGTGGACAAGACCATAGGTGAATGACACCCTCATGACTATCACTATAACAGATTACAACAGCGAAGCATTGTTCATCCTCCCGGCGACGAGAGGCAATACGTACCCTTGATCATTACTGCTCCGTCACGTTCTTATCAAGGGCAACATCATGTCAATGAATGATGTATTCTCTCTCTCTCTCTCTCTCTCTCTCTCTCTCTGCCTAGTTGTGATATAAGGGAAATAAGTTACACTCGTGGGGTCATGTCTGCTCTTAGGGTCAAGATAATCTTAGCTTTCCAACATGTTTCACTGCCATTTGTGAAATGCAGCAGTGACATTTGTTGAAGCACTTGGCTGCTGATCACAACCTGTCTAAAAAATAATCTGAAGATGATAGACACGTAGCAATAGAACCTCTTGAAAATATTTTCAGTTAAGAACCTCTCATAAGATATTCATGTTATACATGTTTTGAAATCTTTTTAAAATTTCATATGACACAATGCCATATTCCAATACGGTATCTATAAAAAGGGAATGTATTTGACAAAGTGAATATAGATAGCATCACTGGTCACTACTGATAATTGTGAGGCCAATGTTCCCCACCAGCCCTGTGTCTGGGGTGCCGGGCTCCCATGGCTTAGCGGGTACTGTGTCTGGGGTGCCAGGCTCCCATGGCTCAGCGGGTACTGTGTCTGGGGTGCCGGGCTCCCATGGCTCAGCGGGTACTGTGTCTGGGGTGCCGGGCTCCCATGGCTCAGCGGGTACTGTGTCTGGGGTGCCGGGCTCCCATGGCTCAGCGGGTACTGTGTCTGGGGTGCCGGGCTCCCATGGCTCAGCGGGTACTGTGTCTGGGGTGCCGGGCTCCCATGGCTCAGCGGGTACTGTGTCTGGGGTGCCGGGCTCCCATGGCTCAGCGGGTACTGTGTCTGGCGTGCCGGGCTCCCATGGCTCAGCGGGTACTGTGTCTGGGGTGCCGGGCTCCCATGGCTCAGCGGGTACTGTGTCTGGGGTGCCGGGCTCCCATGGCTCAGCGGGTACTGTGTCTGGGGTGCCGGGCTCCCATGGCTCAGCGGGTACTGCTCAGCGCTCTCGCCTGCCAAGTGTCGGGCAGAGGTCTGAGCCCTGCTGCTGAAGGCTGTGGGGTGTTCAGTGACAGGAGGGCAGAAACAGTCCCCTTGATCAAGGCGATGGGGATGAGTGTGTCAGAGGTATCTACCCTTGCTTAACCCATGGATCAGACATGACATATATTGCCTGATTTACTGATCTAGAAATCTTGTCACTTTTACTTTAGGCAAGGGCTTCCGTGCTTGTACAGTTGTACCTACATGGTGCTAAACAGAGAACTTAAAGGATAAGTAAGAAATAGATACTCTTGGTCATTCACATCCAACACCGTGAAAATAGTCATAACAAAGGCACACAAGCTGGCAGGCACCACCTTATCAATATAGTCAATCAATCAATCTGGATTGATTGATCCCTATCTGGTCCATCAATCATTGGGGGCATACGCCGGGGGGCGCGTCGCCTCGCCCACCCTACGACGCCACTCCCGGGGGTCACCACGCGCGAGTTCCCATGCAGGCTCCTTTCCCATACCAAGCAGCTCTCGACAAGAAACATCAACTTGCCCCAGCCACGAGCCTTGTGGGCGCCCCCTTGGCTTCCTCCACGCCGGATTGTCTCTTACAGATACAACCCGATGGGAAGGATCGGTTTCAGGGTAGCGTGCCACATGCCCATATAGCCGAAGTTGGCGCTGACGGACTATGCAGGTAATAGACCTCGATTCAGTCTCACGGTGCAATCGCTGATTTGATACGTAATCATCCCAGCGATACCCCATGATTCTGCGAAGACACTTATTACCAAAGGCATTGATTCGTCTCTTCAAGTCACTATTTAGTGTCCATGTCTCACAACCATAGAGTAAGACAGGGATCACAAGCGACTTGAAGATCCGGATCTTTGTCCTCCTGCACAGGTACCGACAACGCCAAATACTCCCGCTGAGCGAGTCCATAACACCGTGGGCTATGCCAATCCGCCGTAAGGCTTCTTGACGTGACCCGCCGTCATTATGGACTGCGCTACCAAGGTATGTAAAACTTTCCAAGATCTCAATGTCCTCGCCACACACATGAACAGACTGTACTGCTTCATCTAGTAAGTCTCCAAACACCTGGACCTTGGTCTTGAGCCAGGAGACCTCAAGTCCCAAAGGCTTTGCCTCCGCGTGCAGCGCCTCGAGAGCCATCACCAGGACCTCCAGCGACTCAGCAAAGATTACTGCATCATCGGCAAAAACAAGATCAGTGATCTTGGTGTTGCCGACGGATGCTCCACAATCACTTTGATCTACAACCTTGTCCAATACCCAGTCCATACAAGCGTTGAAAAGTGATGGGGCAAGGACGCACCCTTGCCTCACTCCTGTATTCACAGGAAAGAAGCTGGATACACCTGCCCCACACTTCACAGCACTCTCAGTCCCAGAATACAGACCAGTTATCAAACCAATAGTCCTCGCAGGAATCCCTCGAAGTCGCAGAAGATCCCAGAGTGACTCACGATGCACTGAGTCAAACGCCTTCTTGAGATCAACATAGGCTGCAAGCATCCCCTGTCGAAACTCACGCCGGCGTTCCACCAGGACACGAAGCGCTAGGATACGGTCCGTTGTTGACTTACCAGGCGTGAACCCAGACTGCTGAGGTCTCTGATGCTTCACCAGATGACTGCGAATTCGTGTCAGCAATAGATGGGCAAGCACCTTGCCTGGTACGCTGAGCAGTGTAATACCGCGGTAATTGTTGCAGTCCTGACGGTCCCCTTTCCCTTTCCAGATAGGGACCCATATCCAGTGCCAGTGACCATATCTGGTCAATATAGTGCAGGTGTCCCATGATGGGCTCATGGAGTGACTAGTCATGTGAGCCACAAGGCCAAGAAAGAGCCACTTTCTTGCCCCTGGTGAGCCAAGGCATGTCAGGCAGACAGCCTCAATTGAACTCAGTGATTGGTATGGTCCTTATTCCACATAACCGTAAGTCTTATAATGTCCCATGTTGCAAGTATTGCTTCACCATTCATTACTGAATCTTGTCTACCAGCATCTAATTATCTGTGTAGGTGCCTACCTTGAGAACGGAAGTCCATCGTGCAGGAATATTTCATTTCCGCCGGGTCCAGGGCCGTGGCGCCCTCCATGGTGGGCAGGCTGGGGGGCTGGGCGTAGTGGTTCCCGTACCCACCCACGTTACCCACGCCACTGCTGCTCCCGCCGCCCAAGCCTCCTGCTGCTCCACCTGCAATAGAAAAAAAAGCAACATTTCAAGTTTTAAATTCTCTCTCTCTGGAATTGAGGCGTCCCGCATAAGAAGGGCCGGGCCGCTAGCGCCACCCCGGCCAACACCGAGATGACTATGTACAGCACTGTATTGAGGTCTTAACTTTCGCGTGGGAGTGCATGAGCGTCCCTTCAAACACTGTGCTCGAAGGGACGCTCATGCACTCCCACACGAAAGTTAAGACCTCAATAGAGTGCTTGCTATACATAGTTATCTCGGTTTTGGCCGGGGTGGCTCGCGGGATGAGAGGGACGAGCTACTTATGCGGGACGCCTCATACATACAGTATTATATCTTTTCATAGCTTACACTTGTTTACCACCATTCTTAGTGTTTGTTGATGAAGACCATTTCCAATCCTTCAGGACAAGGGTGCAAACACATTCATTCACCACTCGTCCCTTGCCTACTCTCCTCTCTGCTAGGTGAACAAGAGCTACATTGTAAAAGAGACAAGCCTGAGTTGTTTCCGCCTGGCAGGGGAATCGAACCTGCTTCCCTCAGACATCACAGATTTCTCGGTTGTGAGCTGAGCATGCTAACCACTACACCACCGAGCTGCTCTACCTATACAGACACTTCCCTACTTAATACAAAAATTCAAGTTACATACTTCCAGAGTTACACACAAATCTTTCTGTAAATACAAATTGTTTTCAGTCGCCCTAATATGTATAATATCTATGTGTAATATGTCTGATGGTAATTGCCGGGAGCATTGAATGACACCGCTTAAGGGCAGCGTCACACCATTTCTACATTACCGGTGGATTGTCATGATTTTTTTTATGTCCAAAGTATGCTAATGCCGAAATAATCCTAGCTCATTTTCAGATCCATACATAACTGCAAAAATAAATAAACATTGTTATTTTAAAGAAATTATTTAAACTCTTAATAACGTTCTTATCCAATGACTTGCACTGATGAAAAAATGACCAAATATGCATTACAACATATCCAGACGATTCATCTTTAAAGAATTTTGAATTTCATTCTTCTTAAGTGTTTAGCATTTTTTTAGTTTTTTTGGATCTCGTAAATGTATTTGCTATTATTTGCAAATTTTTACCCAAATTGAAAAAACAAACGAAAGATGAGAAAATCACATCTTTATTCCTCTTTTCAATGATATATTGTTTATTAAATTTGGTACAATAGTGGCGAAGTTATTAAAGGATAACTGGAAAAAGGCAACATTTTCAGCAGAGAGGTTTAAAGGCGCGCACCCTTTAAACCTGGAGGCTCAGTGAGTCTGAGCAGATGCTGGTTTGTTTGTTTACTCTCCCAGCCACGCTCTCTATCACTCTTGAAGTGTTATATGACATAGCTGGTATCTGGTCCCCCCTTTTGCAAAAGGTACTAGTCACAAAAGGGTGCTAGCTGTCAGACGCGCATGGACAGTTTGCTGAACTACAGCCAGCATTCTCTCTCTCTCTGAGCCACTTTATGCCTTGATGTCCTTGGCATGGTGGTGGAGGAGGTAGAGAGCGTGAGGTAGATCAATCATGCGCTGAATAAATGGTAAATGGTCTGGAGGGAGCAGGAATAGTGGAAAGCCGAAGACGAGCAGCGACACCCGGCTTCTCCCTCACTACTGAGGCCTTGAGACGACCCTCTGTCTCACAGAGAGGGAATGAGAGGTGCCAGTTTGCCTATGCCAGTGAATATCGTAAACAAAAATTATATAGATATTTTTCGCGGGGGGGAGCAGCCAAACCTTTCTTTTTTCTTGTCTTTAATATTGTCAAAGCTGTGTGTTTAATACCTGAATTTTCATATTATGATTTTTAATGAATACTGTGACGTCCCCTTAGGCTTTCGATGTATTATACTATAAAGGTGAAAGGCGCTACAAGAGGCCGCGAGTGACAGTTTGTCTACAGCCAGCATCCTCCTTCTCACCACTTTATCCATGAATTTCCCTTCGCGTTGGAGGAGGCGCGATGAGCGTGAGAAACTCCTGCCTGAGACATTCAATTCCTGGAGTTGGAGCAGTTGTGCAATTCCTTCAAATCACCGCTTTCCGCTGATCCGTTACTTCTTGGTCTGAGACGCCGGTTATCCGAGGGAATGAGCGTGCCCTTTCTATCCTGATTGTCAACTAAAAATTTATAGATTTCGGGGGGGGGGGGGGGGTGGGGGGGTGGGGTGGATAGGGTAACGCAGAGAGCACTAACTCTTTCCATTTTTCTTCTTTCTTTTATACTTTTCCACTTTCTACAATTTCATCCACCTGATAATTTTCGAATATTATGATTGTTTTCGGAAGTTTTGTGAGCTCCCAGGCTAGATATATAGTTTAATTATATTACTTATTACATACTAGGTATAGCTGTAGTGTACAAACATTTTTCACAATGTTGTTTACAATACATATTCAGTATTGACGAGTAATTTAAATGCTGGACTTGAAAAAATTTCAAGTTGAGTGCAAATCCCAGGAACCCATGATATACTCCAGTGGGGGAGAGGCCGTGGCCGTGGGTGTGTACACAGTATTGGCCATGGAAGTCACGACCTGTGAACAAAACTGACAGATAATGGGGCCATTATCATAGTGGGTCAAGTCAACTCAACACAAAATAATCTTCCACCACAACCACACATCGCTGCCACACCCTGACTCCTTTATCCCTGCTGACTGATTCAGGCTCACCATTTCCCTTCTCATATTATTCACAATGGCAGCGTAACGTCCTGAAGATGGGCACTTAAATGGCACTATGCTAATATGTTGCATGGAAAGTCATACCTGTCTCACACCTATAAGGACCAAATCAGTACTTGCTGTGAAATATAGATTGATTAAAACTCAAGTTAATGTTTTCTTATAGATTAACATCAAAGTTAGAATACTTTTGACATGTCCACACAACTATTGCACTTCAACTCATCTTCCTAACCACACACACCAGCACGCACACATCAACATCATGCACAAGTTAATATAAGATTCTTAAGATCTTAAATTTTTTCACGTATTCAAGAATTTTTTACCTCGTCCGAACATGTGTTGTTTCTTGAGGTGGATGGGAGGCATGCGGTGGGGCTCCTCGGGGGCATAGCGGTAGGTGCCGGTGTTGTTGTAGTCCCCACTCTGGTTACGACTGCCACTATCTGTGAGTTAGCAAGTACTCTCATGTCTCAACTACTGAAGCAGGATCTGTCTAGTGTCCTTATTTATTGAGGATAGTATGCTATATTAAAGTATGATATAAATGGTAGTGAGAAGAGTTACACCTTCACCCTCTATACCCATGACATGCAATGCTCCCTACACCATGAGTGGCTGAAAGGGTGTGAAAGGAAACACCTAGGAAGAAAAGACACTCCAGCGTGAGTGGATGAGCAATATCATGTGCGGGAGAATGAATACAGGGAAATATAGATTGCCAACTTGCATAATGAGGGACACAACACCCGATTCTATTTCACATCAAGTCACTTTAGGATACCTCTTCTTCTTTACACTTTGATATATAATGAAGTTTTAAGTTTATATTTGAAATGCCTAACAGAATTTACACATTTTTTACCACACTGCAGTGATTGGTTTGATAAATGACCTATTATTTCTGCACCATCCTGCGGGCTGGTAGCGTGTGCAGCTGTGTGGCGTGTGAGTGTACCTGGAGGCTGTGTGGTGTGGTCGAGAGAGCTCCAGGGCTCGTCAGGACTAAGGGAAGACACCGCTGAGTCACTGGACACGTCGACCCCCTCCTCACCACTCAGCTGAGGTAGCGCACACCCAGCTGTGCCCGGCAACAACACCAAGGCTGTAGTTATGCTTCCTGCTCTCTACTCTCTAGCTTACATTAGGTTTGCACTTATAGATACGTACAGGTGCTAAACAACAAGAGATTTGTGGCGTAAGAAACTTTGTCAAAACTTGTACTTGTTGGAAACATTTCTTTATATGAGATTATTTTTTTCTTAACACCAATAATAAGTTGAGTCATACTTTTAGGGGAAATGCAGATAAGAAGCTTACTTTGGTCCTGTTGAAATCATATAGAGTACAACTCTCCAAAAATATCAAGAGAATTACAAAAGTGAGGGAAAACAGATCTGCAACTGTGTACTGTTTATATACTATGGTTTACAAAATGATGCTTCAAGACACGTGGTTCAGAGATGAGTGAAGGCATGCTTTTATATCATTGACAATGCACTAGGTTTTGTTGTAAGGGATAGGGATAACAGACCAACATAACTTCATACAACACAAAGGATAACCAAATCAGCAACACAACATTAGTTCAATCATGCAAGTTGGCAAGATAAAATGAAGCAAAGATTAATAACATGAATGATGTCACAAGAAGGTTTGCACAACAGAGGCAAGGAGAAGTGACAAGCCAATCACAGGTCACACTTTTCTACAACAGGATGAAATCAAATTTAGAAAAGTTCGCAACTATCTGACATGGAGCTCTTGTAATGGCATCAGCGAAAAGCTCAACTGTACAGATTGAGTGTTGGATAAATTAGGATCTATGATTGACATGGCTATGTTTATATTCTGTTGTTTGTTTATAAGATACATACATGTTTGAAGACAAGATTTTCGGAATGATAGATCAGTAGGCTTATAGGTAGTAGGTCAATCAAACAGATAAAACTAGCACATAAATAGGTAATGTGTCACTTTCTGTCAAAGTTCAACTCACTCTGTTCATGAAGGACAGGATGAGTGAATGTTTTAGCGGGAAATATGAATTTTTTTTAGATCTCAGAGAAAATGCTTAATAAGTCTATATGAGTAATGTAAACATATTTTATAAGTACGGGTATATAAGTACTTCATCAAGCTTATTCAATTATACATTACAGGCAAAACCTTCATGGGATTTCTGTATGTATATTTTGGGTGGATATGATGCAGGATTAATGCAAGTGACTTCATAAAATATCGAATATCTAATATAAAACTAGGCTTTTCTGTTAACATTCTAAAAGTTTGACAGATGTATGAGAAAGAGCGCAGATGCACATCAGGTGAGGCCATGGCAGAGAGATGTCATGATGGATCAGAGTGGCGAGGACTACGAGTGTAACATTCAAACCCTACAAGGTCAAAGGTCAAGTGCAGATACGGAGGACAAGGGAGCCACACATACACCGTAGTACATCATGAGGCTGGTCAAGGGATTGGCTGTGCTGGTGTGATTACAATACATATATAGAATACCAAGTGCATGATATGTAAGATGGCTGCGTGACATGCGGGCTGATGCAGTCTTGTGTGTGGGTGTGAGGCATCAGGTAGTGGGTGCACCATGAACACTTGGCAGCAGCAGAAGGGGAAAAAAAAAAAAAAAAAAAAAAAAAAAAAAAAAAAAAAAAAAAAAAAAAAAAAAAAAAAAAAAAGGGGGGTGGGGGGGGGGACAATACATGAAAACTCCAATGATGGTGCCAAAGGTTTGTGTGGATATATTCATCAGTGTTAATGCTGAACGATGACTCCATGAATTAAGCCCATTGGGTTGAGAAGTAAGGGGTAAAAGGTTGGGGTTTCAGGCTGCAGGGCATGAGTGTGTCATGGCAATGTGTCACGGCAATGTGTCATGGCAGTGTGTCATGGCAATGTGTCATTCCACGAGGTAAACTAAGTCCCTTTTGAGCGATGGTTTCAATTGCTGCCAGAAACAAGGGTAGCTACATGACATGACATGAACTGCAATGATTTCCATCCCGCATGTAAAGCTGTACTTCATGGTGAGTAAAAGGTCAGGCATTTGCAGGGCTACCATAAAGGGACAAAGTTTTTCTGTGCATTTTGTTAAGTTACATATCTTGGAATGCTTCCATGTGCATTTGTAAACAAATAAGGAGATTAAATTGGTTTCATTTCGTGGTGTTTAGCAGCGACACTGCCACTGTACAAACCATGGCACACAAATAACTACAGTAGTTATGCAGGTTAAGTGTGAAAGGTGAGAAGAATCCTACATAAGTGTATTCCTTTCCTCATCCATGCTCTGCCCTTTGTTAAGTGTGAGGACAACACAGCCTGGCAAGGGTGAGTAAGTGAGGTATAGCAATGGTGAGTATGGAGGAGCAAAGAGTTGTGTGTGGTGGTACTCACAGTCACTCATCGCCATCTCCATCAGGCCCAAGGCTTCGTCGTTGAGAATGGACGACAAAAGTCCATCGGTGGTTTGGTTCATTTCTGTACTGGTGTTCTGGAAAGATAAGGTGAGGGAATTGATCTTGAGTCATGAGTGCATAATGTCAAAATAATGTGTTAACATGTCCAACAAATCAGATTGAAAGTACAGAGATAACAGTATTTCTAAGTTTTACTCATACGAGGAGTTCAGCTAAAAATGAGACATACTTATTTTCCTTTATTTGCTTCTCATAACATTAAATGGAGTCTCAATGTTTGCTTCTAAGAGGGGTATTCTAAGTTTAATGTCATGTCTTGTGGGCAGTTCATTGGGCATTATATAATTAGTTTCCACACTGTAAATAACACATAAGTGCACGACCAAGTACTTCACACATGTTCCCAGACAGGTGTTAGTGCATGACTTCTGCATAGCATACATGGTAAACAGCATGTCATCTAGTCAGGTTTTTCCCTCACAGCTGGGGACAAGTGACGTCTGTGCTGTGGGGACTTATTCATTAATTGTATTATGAAATATTTCCGTTTGCTGCTGACTATGAAATGAAGTGCAGATTTACTTAATATTTCTTTACCACGAAAATGGCATCATTGCTATGCACGTAACTAGGCAATTATTTCTAGTCATGATGTGTGGGTAACATGATACGTCAGGGGGTTAGGATGCTTTAGTAAGGGCAAACATCTATCTACAGGTTCATCTCCAATGTGCGCTACCTCTGCAGAGAGAACGTCAGCTATAAGCCTGTCTGTGGTGGCATTCAGCTCAAAGCCACCCAGGCTTCTGTTCTGAAATGAGTTACGGGATATCTGCATTGTCTGTCCATAACATGACATTTTCACTTCATCTTTTTTGGATTTTAATGATATAAAAAGACTGTAGTGTTCCTTTGTGTTACCTGGTAGTACATCATCTCCGAGGGCAGCGTGGTGGTGGCCTCCATCTTGTACTGGCTGTGGTCGCTGCCGGCCAGGTCAGAGCTGTTGGTGAGGTTCATGCTGCTGGTCACGAGGTGGCTGGACGCTCCTGTAGGCACAAGACACTCATTACTACAGAGATTCATGACCCAGTGTGGAAGCATTCACGGTGGGATGAGTGAGGCTTGCAAGACTTTCCTGGGACTAAGTGGGCTTACTTCCCCATACCTTGTTAAGGGATAATGTTACTTATTCACGATACATACTTTGTGCACTGTATTATAGCCGTACAGATCACAGAGTGTTGTACAAAGCTTAAGTTTTTTAATACAGCCTAACACTTTGTTGTCTCCCAATGACTGCCTGGTGGTGCGGCAGCCTCACGCCACAGCCTTCACACACCTTTGGCTAGACACAACAATTCTGCTTTTCAAATCTCCTTTTAATTTGGCAGTGCTTACGGTATACTGTACCATATTTTTTGGTGTATAAGACACTTTTTCCTAGAAAAACGGGTCTCAAAATCATCCTGCGTCCTATACACTGAAGGTAAAATATCTGCTGCCTCCCTAGGCACACTACACGACCCTTGTGTTCATGTCTCCATGGTTTTAGCCACAATCAACACATTCCCACTGAACACTTGATCATGACTGAGAGGCACGCAAGTGGGTGTGGGGCCTGCGTGCTACCATTACTACAGTACTTACCCATGCTGTTGGTGTAGGTGATGTTGTTGTGGGTCATGGGGTCAGGCATGGGTGGTGGGAGAGTGGCATTGTTGAGCAGCACGCCCCTGGGCACTGGCGCGGCAGGCGTGGGCGGCGAGGTCTCATGAGATGGGTAGAGGGCATGGGGATGGTGGAGAGGCGGCCCATGCCCGTGGGAATGGTTGGGCGAGGCACCGTGGGCGGCCATGGGTGTGTGGGGTGCCTGGGTGTGGTGGGGGTTGGGCAGCCCTAGGTACTGCACCACCTCCTGCCACCGCTCCATCTCCCCGCCCCGGACCAGGCTGCCCAGCCGACCCTGAGGGTGAAACAACAACATCAGAAGGCAGCTAAAGGCAAGGCAGCAAACACAACAAAAGAACATAAGAACATTAGAAAATAAGGAAGCTACAAGAGGCCGTGAGACCTACACGTGGTAGTTCCTGTTACTTAACACTACCTACATCCACCTTTCATCCCCATCCATGAAATTACCCAGCCTCCTTATAAAGCTCCCTATTGACTCCGCACCTGAGGACACAACAAGGCAAGGCAGCAAAACACAAGGCAGCAAACACGTGGTAGTTCCTGTTAACCCATTATCACCTGTCATCCCTATCCCTACATTGATCTTGCCTTCTACTCAGGATTTGTGCTTGTTGTCTGATTGCTCGGGTTGCTGCAATCAGCTCAGCACTCAGCACATGCACGGCAGTGCACATGACCTTCCCTAAGAGCAAACGTACGTGTGTGTGTGTGTGTGTGCGTGTGCGTGCGTGCGTGCGTGCGTGCGTGCGTGCGTGTGTGTGTGTGTGTGTGTGTGTGTGTGGTATGTGTGTGTGTGTGTGTGTGTGTGTGTGTGTGTGTGTGTGTGTGTGTGTGTGTGTGTGTGTGTGTGTGTGTGTGTGTGGGTGGGGGGGGGTTCATCTATTTTATATGTATGAATATATTTACTGTATGCTCGTATATGTTTATATGTTTGTGCATATGTATGGTATGTATATATGTTACATAATAATATGTATGTATGAGTACGTGTGTGTGTTTATATAGATAGTATACGTTAGTATGAGTAAGGATATTTACCTCCGCCAACGAAGTTGGAGAGGGTTATGTTTTCACCCCGATCTGTCTGTCTGTCTGTCTGTCTGTCTGTCTGTCTGTCTGTTTGTCTGTTAGTGTACAGGATTTCTCGAAAAAGCTACGAATAGATTTGGACCAAACTCGGTATACCAAGTCTATTTGGTATAAGGAAGAACTGATTTAATTTTGGATGAAATCTATTGACAACTGTTGCCATGGCAACCAATTGACGAAATATTCGGCCGGAGGTATGCGCTCATACTGAGTGCATATATATATATATATATATATATATATATATATATATATATATATATATATATATATACGTATATTTGATGAAATATTCGGGCGGAGGTATGCGCTCTACTGAGTGCCCCCCCCCCCCCCCCCTAGTTACAGATGTTTTGTATGAATACTACACAGAGATGATATAATAGTCTTCTCTCTGGAATGTGCACATATTACCTTGCTTAACTAGGGGGGGGGGGGGGGGGGGGGGGCACTCAGTAGAGCGCATACCTCCGCCCGAATATTTCATCAATTGGTTGCCATGGCAACAGTTGTCAATAGATTTCATCCAAAATTAAATCAGTTCTTCCTTATACCAAATAGACTTGGGATACCGAGTTTGGTCCAAATCTATTCGTAGCATTTTCGAGAAATCCTGTACACTAACAAACAGACAGACAGACAGACAGATCGGGGTGAAAACATAACCCCTCCAACTTCGTTGGCGGAGGTAATAATTGGGTCTGCTAACGAAAGTTTTCTCAGCAGACTTTTCCACGAAAGGTTAATGATGGATTTAATATTTGTGTGTATTCTTATGGCAATAAAATGTTTGAACTTGAAGAAAAAAAACCACACCACACACATACACACACACCACAACACACACACACACACACACACACACACACACACACACACACACCACAACACACACACACACACACACACACACAACACACACACACACACACACACCACAACACACACACACACACACACACACACACACCACACACACACACACACACACACACACACACACACACACAGTAATAGCAACAATAATTATGATAACAACAATAATAATATTGAATATAATACTAGTAACAATAATAACTACGTAATAAAAATAACAATAATAATATCAATTTTATCATTACCATGTGATAAAAAGTCTCAATGAATATGGAAGTGCAAGGGCGTAAGAAAAGAGAAAGACCGAATAATACATGGACTGATCGCATAGATAAAGGCGTGATAAGTGATTACGAAAGGTGACGTGCTCAGCAGACAGACAGGAGTGGGGGAAGCCGGGCAAGGTTAGCGACGGTCCAATGGGAAAAAGTATAAAGCTGAAGACAAAGAGAAATATCATAATTATCATCAGTAGTAGTAGTAGTAGTAGTAGTAGTAGTAAAGGAGGTAGGTGAAGCAGCAGCAGTAGTAGTAGTAGTAGTAGTAGTAGTAGTAGTAGTAGTAGTAGTAAAGGAGGTAGGTGAAGCAGCAGTAGTAGTAGTAGTAGTAGTAGTAGTAGTAGTAGTAGTAGTAGTAGTAGTAGTAGTAGTAGTAGTAGTAGTAGTAGTAGTAGTAGTAGTAGTAGTAGTTGTAGTAGTAAAGGAGGTAGGTGAAGCAGCAGTAGTAGTAGTAGTAGTAGTAGTAGTAGTAGTAGTAGTAGTAGTAGTAGTAGTAGTAGTAGTTGTAGTAGTAGTTGTAGTTGTAGTAGTAAAGGAGGTAGGTGAAGCAGCAGCAATAAAAGTAGTCCATTTTATCCCCATCCCCATCATCATCCTCATCATCACTAATGGTTATCATGCGGGTCAAGTAAGCTGTCATCATTATCGTCATCTTTGTCATCAACACTGTCATTATCTTGCAGCAGCTCTCTCTCTCTCTCTCTCTCTCTCTCTCTCTCTCTCTCTCTCTCTCCTCAAACCCATCTGAGAATTATATTAACCCCTTCACGCCCAGATCTTTCCTGGCTATATAAAAATCATCTGTTGTTAACCATAAAATTACGAAAAGTGACTGAATATACCAAATGAACTAGTCGACAAGGATACTAAACAGCTCATATCTATAAAATTGTACTTATATCTATTAAAATCGTCTGATGGTATGGTCAAATTACAATGAAAATTACGTTCTGGTCCTCAAGGGGTTAAGAAATGACCCATGAATGACAAGAAAAGCAGCAGTAATCACCCATCAAACCATCTCAAATAAAAAGGAGTGGATCAAATAGCCAATACAAAAGGAAGTAATCAGAGTTTGACTACAAGACTCCAAAAAACCCTTGCCAGTCAATGTGCTGGAGAAAACATACAACAAACGAGAGAGAGAGAGAGAGAGAGAGAGAGAGAGAGAGAGAGAGAGAGAGAGAGAGAGAGAGGAGGAGGAGAGAGAGAGAGAGAGAGAGAGGAGAGAGAGAGAGAGAGAGGAGAGAGGAGAGAGAGAGAGAGAGGAGAGAGAGGAGAGAGAGAGAGAGAGAGAAAAAAAAAAAAAAATGTGGGCAATATAGAGGTAGAATGTTGGGTTCGTATGTCGGGAAGGAGGAAGGGGAGAAGTGCAGCAACGATAGGTAAGGATAGCCGGCAGCAGCTAGGTATACTCGCCGCACGTTAAGATGGCGAAAATTGGCCCCCCTCACTCCCCCCTTCGGAACGCACGGGATTGGCTGAGGTGTTGGGTGTTAGGGCTTTAAGGCGGAACTTGGAGTAAGGCATTCTCACCCAACACCCAACACCTCAGCCAATCCCGTGGGTTCGGAAGGGGGGAGTGAAGGGGCCCTATTTTCGCCAAGTTAACGTGCGGCGAGTATAGTTTGTTAAAAGGAAAAAATAGATTTATAAAAAGGCATGCCACATATTCGGGATCAGGGTGTGGGAGGGAGGGAATGATGGAAGGGTGGAATAGAAACAGGAGGGAGGGAGGGAAATTAGGTAGTATACTGATGGTGTAATGGGTGAGAGGAAGGGGGGGAAGGGGGGAAAGAGGGAAGGAAATGACCAGAGTACTGTCACCTTCCTTCCCGAGCACCACAAGATAGGGTAGAGCGGGGCAGGTTGCATCGAGGGTAGGTTGCATCATTGCCTCTAACTCGCATGTTATCACACGTACATCGTCTTACTACTACTACTACTACAAACTACTACTACTACTACAACTACAACAATAATAATAATAATAATAAAAAGTTAATGCGAGTTAGAGGCAATGATGCAACCTACCCTCGATGCAACCTGCCCCTCTCTCCCCTACTGTCAACTTCCTTCCCGAGCTCCACAAGATATCCTGTTGTCTCCTCTACAACAAAGGACACTGGCTTCCCTCCCGGCCCGCCCCTTCCACGCCTCTTCAATTAAACTTTCGTCCTACTCTATGATTCTGTAACTTCTGAGTTCTTGCCAAGCTCAACGTTACTCCTAAATGATTGGAGGTACATCGATTTATTGTTAGCATTATCTTTTTTCTTATCATCATTCTTATCATTGTTACTATAGGCTATTGGTGTCAAAATTATTCGTAGCAGTGGTGCTCGTGGTAAAAAAACCGTCATTGTTAGTTACCACGCCTATTGGTTATGGAGGTGGTGGCAGTGGTGATAAAACTTACGTTAAAAAATACATAAACAAATAAGAATGCATTATAAAAAGTAAATAGAATAAAAGGCAGAAAAAGCGACACAGAAAAAAAAAATCTTAATCAAATATTCGCCATTGTGCAAATATTGTAAGATTATAGAACAATAAATAATGTAAATATAGACAATAAAGACCTCCCCCTTCCCCTCTCTCCCCTACACACACACACACACACACACACACCAGAGGCACTCCCAAGCATCGAGGGAGGGAGGGAGGGAGGGTACGAGCCGCTCTCTCCTGTCTCATAACTACAGATAACGAAACTTCCCCAAACTCAAGACGCTCCACCATTACGTGATAGACTGTCACGGTGGTGGTGGCGCTAGCAAGACTAAACACTCCTATATTGCTTGGTTTGCCTTGCCTCGTAGAACCTGACCCCCACCACCACTACGAGAACACAACCCCGCCATCACAACCTCTACATTAACCCCACCACCACCACTATTACGGCCCGCAAATAACAGTGAAGCATTATATAGGAGTACAATCACCATACACTATAATATGTAACACCATTACATCACCATTACGCGTTAGTGGAGTTGCGTGTGGTTGTGGGTGCGAGGGTGGTAGTGATGGGCGGTAATGGTGAGCCTGTTCCGTGGGCGTGGGCGGCGAGGCGTGGGCGTGAGGCAATTAATGTACTAGTGTGTGTGGTGGGCGGCGCGGTCACGTCCCGGCACGCTCGGCCGCGCCCCGCCGATCCTGACAAATGTCTAATTTCTACTCAAGCGACGGTGAATCGCGAACCAATTTGTGTTGTGGTCGGACATTACAGCCCCGCCACGGGCGCCGGGGAGGCCCATTCCCTCCTCGCAGGGAAAGCTATGGCAATAATATATTAATGTTTGCTCTTGTCTTCCCCTGGAACCAACGCCTTAAGCGGCGACCAACATGGAATTTTGTTCATTTATGGTTCTGAGGCAAATTACGTGGTGGTGGTGTGTGTGTATGTATGTGTGTGTGTGTGTGTGTGTGTGTGTGTGTGTGTGTGTGTGTGTGTGTGTGTGTGTTACACACACAAAAAAAAAAAAAAAAAAAAAAGACGCACGAAGGATGCCCCCCCCCCGTGAGTGGTGTTAGCATCATCACCATCCACCCGTCATTAGCCCATGGGCACCGGGGAGGATCCGGCCCAAGGGTGTCCATGCAACGCGCGACGCCTTACATTCCCGTACACGTATCAGAGGAAGCCCGGAGGAGCGCCCAGCAGTCTTGCTGGAGGGGCTGCGGCATCGCTATAGCACGGTGGTCTTCAAGCGCGACGGTCAGTGCATTTTGAGGCGATCATGATCCTCCTGTGAAGTACCTAACACTATGCCCGTCCCACCACGGACTCAACCTTCTTCATGGCTAAGACAAAAAATACTATATCATTTCTTAAGACCCAAGCCACTAGGTTACTTTTAATACAACTTCTCAGCCTGGAACAGGAGTGAAAGGAAGTTTTTTTATGTTGTGGAAAAAAAAAGTATCAAAAGCAAATAAAATGTTCCACTACTTCCACTGTTAGGCCGGAAAAGTGTCAGGTAATGAACGACACGTCCATCACTGCGTCAAACCTTAACGTCAATACACCAGTCACTCAGGGTTTCTCACGAGGGACCATCACATAGGCTTAACCCCTTCACGCCCAGATCTTTCCTTTGCCATAAAAAATCGTATGTTGTCGAGCCATGAATCACGAAAAGTAACTGAATATACCAAATTAGTTAGTCGACAAGGATACTAAACAGGTATTATCTATAAAATATTGCTTATAGTCACTAAAAATCGTCTAATGGTACCCAAATTACAATGGAAATTACGCTCTGGGTCTCAAGGGGTTAAGGGAAGGAAGGGCAGGTTAAATCTAACGACCTTCTTAACGCTTCCCTCTCTCCCTGCGACCATTTGACACTAAGGCCTCGCTACACCTCCGACCTTGTCCAAGTTCCTTACCTATATTTCCCTCCCTTGACAGAACATTTTTCTCTTTCTACATCACTTGCAGCCAATAACTCCAGCGGCGCCGTGACGAATCGCTCTCACCGCATCTCCTCTACAGTACACCCCGCTAACACGTCCTCCTGGTTTCCCACACTGGTGCCTCCTCATAAATCAGCTTTTCCAGCCCTGTCTCTCATTAGGTCCAGATTTTCTTTACCTGTTCGTCATTATATCATGTTTATTTTTCCCCTCCCGCTCATTATATTTAGCTTAGCGACACCTGATCCCTGATTAATAGTAGTCAGGCTTTCCACATGTCCCTCATTATATTCAGCTTTACAATGGGCTTAATTCATAACTGGCTTTATCCCAGCTGTTGCTTATCGTATAGTAACATTGTAGCTTTCAGGGTTTCTACCAACAGTCAGGTTTGCACATGATACTCGTACTTAACTTGAGGAAACTTTTGTTACATTAATTTCCTGAACAAAAGTTAACCTGTATCTATGACATCAGCTTCCTCGCATCTACATTTAAGCTGTTTTTATTCCTACGGCGAGACAATCGTCCACAACCAGAGCGCCTCAGTTCCCGGGCGTCACACGAGACACTTCCCACAACGCCGCGGGACATGAAGGTTCGATCGCGTCCGGGCCTCGCCATACACAACCTTGAACAGTTAAGCCCGGTTCCCACCTTCCCGCTTGTACGGCCGCCGTACAACAACAAAGACGTCACAATGACGTCACAACAAAGTCTACCGCACCACCGTACCGCTGTACGGCCGCCGTACAAAGTTAAATTCAAGTCATCTCTCCCGCTCGGCGGTGTCCGCTCGAGCGGAGTTGCCAACTGTGCCC
Organism: Chionoecetes opilio; assembly: GCA_016584305.1. Taxonomy (NCBI): domain Eukaryota; kingdom Metazoa; phylum Arthropoda; class Malacostraca; order Decapoda; family Majidae; genus Chionoecetes; species Chionoecetes opilio. Next base: position 297,715 of record JACEEZ010020100.1, read on the forward strand.
ATTTACCACAAATACCACTCAAGCGGTGATGATGGTGACGTCATTGTTGTTGTATGGCGGCCGTACAAGCGGGAAGGTGGGAACCGGGCTTTAGTGAGGCAAGATGGACGCGGACGGGCCGGCGACACCCTACGACACCCACCACGTGTATCCAGCAAAGTGCAAGTCCCCTAATAGAAAGAGAAGGCGGGGAGGGCCACGTCTACTTATAAGTGTTGCTGAAGCGCCTTAACCCCTTGAGACCCAGAATGTAATTTTCATTGTACTTATGGTATTCCCTACGACGATTTTAATGACTATCAGCCATGTTTAATAGCTATGCCCTGTTTAGTACCCTTGTCAACTAACTTATTTGTCATATTAAGTTACTTTTCGTAATTTTATGGGTAACAACAGACGATTCTATATATTAATGGAAAGATCTGGGTGTGAAGGGGTTAATGTCTCAGTCCAGTAGGGTTACGCATCTGTTACAGTCCAGTAGGGTTACGCATCTGTTACAGTCCAGTAGGGTTACGCATCTGTTACAGTCCAGTAGGGTTACGCATCTGTTACAGCTTAATGATTAATGGATAGTAGGTGAACAACACTTGACATCTTTCTTGTATGAATACCTACTCATCATTACCATTAATTACCTCGATGATAACTGAAATTCATCAACAAATAAAAAGTATAAGAAAAAAAACGAAATCAACACAAAGACACCTGTGCGAATATCTGTCAAAGAAGTAAACGGTAGACAAAAGGGAGAAACAAGGCACTCTAAAAAGTGCCAACACGACACCAGAGAAAGAGACGCGCGTGGTGGTGTCACAGGCCCAGCCAAGACAAGGATTCAATGCTTCAGTAACTAGTCATCCCAAGGGATCACCAGCACCTGCCCCCCCCCCCCCCCCCCCCTGTACGGACATCAACAACCAAGAAATAACAACAATTAAGAGAGACACAATCGAATGCTCCATCTCATCCCTGCGTCACGACACCCTCCCGGCGGCCCTCCATACAAGGCCCGGCACTGGCGGGCACCACCAAGTGTTACCACAACCATAGCAGACAGTTACCACCGAGAGAGAGAGAGAGAGAGAGAGAGAGAGAGAGAGAGAGAGAGAGAGAGAGAGAGAGAGAGAGAGAGAGATGCTGGTGTTACGGCCACCTTAGTGACGAGGGTTTAAAGCCTCCACCGGCGCCACTTAAGGTGTTTGGGCGGGCGAGGGGCGGCGGGGATTTGTCCGCGTCGTGACGGCATTCAGGCCTTGACGCTGACGGATTCCTCGCCCCGACGACCACGAATGAGAGCGCCGCTGCAACACCTGCCGCGCCGCCACCCCGAGCCTCCCCTCACACCCCATACCATGGCCTGCCACCACGCACCGGGCTCTCCCTATATATATATATATATATATATACATATATATATATACCGCTTCCCTTTTCGGGAGGCAGTGTGGCCGAGTGGTTGACGTCGGCAAGTGGCGAGCTCGGTGTATTGAGTTCCAAACCCGCCAGGTACCAAAATCTTTCTGCACCGTCGAGTGGCCTAAGAACACCCACATGCTGCCCATTAACTCTACCTTCGATTGCGAGTGCATCGGAGGACACAGGGGGGCGGCATGAGCCTCTAATCACAGGCGTCACTATAAAAATCCTGCCTGCGCCACCACGGGCGAGGGCCAACCATCATAGCCCTCAAGTGAACCTCCAGGGCCTGCCATCCCAGCCCTGGAGGTTACTTCCTACACACGCTATAGGCACAAGTGTGAATTTATATATATATATTATATATATATATATATATATATATATATATATATATACATATATATATATATATATATTAATATATATTATATATATATATATATATATATATATATATATATATATATATATATGCTTACGAATTATTTAAAATTCTTTGCAATTTTTTTTTCTTTCGAGAAAAGGGAAAAAAATCCGTACCAACTTGTAATGACGATTGCCTCGATGAGACGCCGTAATAGATTTCATATTGTAATGTATACATAAGTAATGATGGCAGTGAGGTGATCTTCCCAAATCGTTCCTCTTGGTATAACACCACCAAGGACTCTGCGATGCAACAATACATCAAGCGCGACTTTCTCTTACAATACAACGGATCCCGCGAGACATACTTGAAATGAGTCTTTGAGTTCATTGGTGTTTATCCTGGTGATGCCCCACACTGGCCTGCCCACCGCCACCCCAGCCCTCCTCCTCCAGGCCACCCGGGCCTCACCCAGGCCCTGGCCATCGCGCCAACCGTTACAGAGGTCAAACTTTTACATTTAATATTTTATACCAATAAAAAAACCCCTGCAAATATTAAGGATATGGAGATTACAATATACAAATAAGTGATTCATTATTCCAGGTGTCTCCCAGCGTACCAGGAGCCATCCCGCGGTGCACACCAACACAGGCACGGGGTCATGATGGTGCCACACAGGGGCACTAATGACTCAATGCATGGGCGTCATGGCCACTATAATGGTATCATATCACGCGGCAAGCTGTGGTGCGGCCTCGCTACTAGTACTATCTCTCTCTCTCTCTCTCTCTTCCTCTCTCTCTCTCTCTCTCTCTCTCTCTCTCTCTCTCTCTCTCTCTCTATATATATATATATATATATATATATATATTATATATATATATAGTGTGTGTGTGTATTATGTACTATCATAAACATTTGCGAGTAAAGATAAGTTTTCAGTTCAGTTAAAAATGCACATATATATATGTATGTATTATTATATATATATATATATATATATATATATTATATATATATATATATATATATTATATATATATACTGTATATATATATATATATATTATATATATATATATATATATATATATATATATATTATATATATATATATATATATTATATATTATATATATTATATATAATTATATATATATTATAATATATTATATATATTTATATATATATTATATAAATGTGTTATATAAATTATTATAAATATAGAATTGTAATATATATACTATAATTAATATATCTAATATGATCATAGTATTGCATTTTCACACATATTTCCACACCACCCTTGATTGTATATAAAATGTTATTATAAATAATAGAGATTCGGTAGATGTAATGACTATACAAGTGTAGATAGAACCCTACTCCTACGATAAGTGATCAGTAGCTAAGTGGCTGGCGGCGTCATTGTCTCAGGCCAAGCCTTTGGTCCTCAAGGGCAGCGTCACGCCTTGATTAAGGACTGAGTACACGCGTCACGCCTTGATTAAGGACTGAGTACAAGGGTCACGCCTTGATTAAGGACTGAGTACAAGGTCACGCCTTGATTAAGGACTGAGTACAAGTGTCACGCCTTGATTAAGGACTGAGTACAAGGGTCACGCCTTGATTAAGGACTGAGTACAAGGGTCACGCCTTGATTAAGGACTGAGTACAAGGGTCACGCCTTGATTAAGGACTGAGTACAAGGGTCACGCCTTGATTAAGGACTGAGTACAAGGGTCACGCCTTGATTAAGGACTGAGTACAAGGGTCACGCCTTGATTAAGGACTGAGTACAAGGGTCACGCCTTGATTAAGGACTGAGTACAAGGGTCACGCCTTGATTAAGGACTGAGTACAAGGGTCACGCCTTGATTAAGGACTGAGTACAAGGGTCACGCCTTGATTAAGGACTGAGTACAAGGGTCACGCCTTGATTAAGGACTGAGTACAAGGGTCACGCCTTGATTAAGGACTGAGTACAGTACATAGGTGGTCAAGTCACGCCTTGATTAAGGACTGAGTACAAGGGTCACGCCTTGATTAAGGACTGAGTACAAGGGTCACGCCTTGATTAAGGACTGAGTACAAGGGTCACGCCTTGATTAAGGACTGAGTACAAGCGTCACGCCTTGATTAAGGACTGAGTACAAGGGTCACGCCTTGATTAAGGACTGAGTACAAGGGTCACGCCTTGATTAAGGACTGAGTACAAGGGTCACGCCTTGATTAAGGACTGAGTACAAGTGTCACGCCTTGATTAAGGACTGAGTACAAGGGTCACGCCTTGATTAAGGACTGAGTACAAGGGTCACGCCTTGATTAAGGACTGAGTACAAGGGTCACGCCTTGATTAAGGACTGAGTACAAGGGTCACGCCTTGATTAAGGACTGAGTACAAGGGTCACGCCTTGATTAAGGACTGAGTACAAGGGTCACGCCTTGATTAAGGACTGAGTACAAGGGTCACGCCTTGATTAAGGACTGAGTACAAGGGTCACGCCTTGATTAAGGACTGAGTACAAGGGTCACGCCTTGATTAAGGACTGAGTACAAGGGTCACGCCTTGATTAAGGACTGAGTACAAGGGTCACGCCTTGATTAAGGACTGAGTACAAGTTCACGCCTTGATTAAGGACTGAGTACAAGGGTCACGCCTTGATTAAGGACTGAGTACAAGGGTCACGCCTTGATTAAGGACTGAGTACAAGGGTCACGCCTTGATTAAGGACTGAGTACAAGGTCACGCCTTGATTAAGGACTGAGTACAAGGGTCACGCCTTGATTAAGGACTGAGTACAAGGTCACGCCTTGATTAAGGACTGAGTACAAGGGTCACGCCTTGATTAAGGACTGAGTACAAGGGTCACGCCTTGATTAAGGACTGAGTACAAGGGTCACGCCTTGATTAAGGACTGAGTACAAGGGTCACGCCTTGATTAAGGACTGAGTACAAGGGTCACGCCTTGATTAAGGACTGAGTACAAGGGTCACGCCTTGATTAAGGACTGAGTACAAGGGTCACGCCTTGATTAAGGACTGAGTACAAGGGTCACGCCTTGATTAAGGACTGAGTACAAGGTCACGCCTTGATTAAGGACTGAGTACAAGGGTCACGCCTTGATTAAGGACTGAGTACAAGGGTCACGCCTTGATTAAGGACTGAGTACAAGGGTCACGCCTTGATTAAGGACTGAGTACAAGGGTCACGCCTTGATTAAGGACTGAGTACAAGGGTCACGCCTTGATTAAGGACTGAGTACAAGGGTCACGCCAGCTTCTTCAGTATATCTGGAACCAATATTCTTTGCTCTAATAAATGACCGTGACCAGTGAAGTGATCACTGCTCGTGGACTGCACGATAGAAATCCGTTACTTTGCGATTTCTTGCGTTGTTTCTCTGATAATAGCATCACTATGTTTTATACATTGTGATGTGCAAAAATGTGGCGTACTGAAAGATCTTCGTAAGATTAAGAGGTTATTCTCCTCCACTTGATGGCACAACAGCGAGATCAAAATAGCATGATATAAAGTGTACATTATTGATAATTTTGGTTAAAAAACCAGAGGTCACCAGGTGGCGGGAGAGTGGCGGCTCAGAGCACCAACTGGTGGCTGTGTTATGACAAGAGTGTGCGTGGTGCTTACGGTGGTGGCGGTGCAGGTGGCGACCATCTTGGCGGCTTCGGCGGCGGCGGTGTGTGACGGTGCAGGGCTGTGGCTGTGGCGGGCAGGTCCAGCAGCCGGCAAGCACTGGGCTCTGGCCCTGGCTGAGCCACTGCCCCGGCGTGGCCTCCTTCAGGGCGCGGGAGGCCGCGGACACTCTCCCTGCGCGAGGAGCACACTCATCCACGGCGGCGGTGATGAGTCACGCCGCGCTGTCGGTGTTTCCCTTCCTGGCGGAGTCACTGTCTTGGCGATGTGCAGCGTAATGCTCGCGTAACGAAGACCTACGCGGCCACACTCTCATCACTACAACACAGCTCTTTTTTTCTGTTTCATTCAACCAATTCTTCTAGTCACTATAGCGGGCAAGTCACGCGGCGAGGCCAGCAGTGAGTCAGTGGAGGTCGAGGGTGTGCACCGCGGGGACAAGAGTGGCCTGTGCCCCCCGTCACGCCTCACTGACCGTCTTACTCTTTGCCTCACTTCGCCCTCTTTTCTGAACATAAATGTCGCCTTATCGCGTAGGCATTCCCTGTGAGTGTGGCACGAGGGCCGACAGGCTGGTAGTGCAGGGTGGCGTGTGCGGGGGCGAGTGTGTGGGCGGGGTGACTGGCGGGCGGGGAGTGAGGTGCCGCAGGGTGCAGCGTGGATGCCACACCCGCCGCTCCCTCCCGCCAGGCGCCGTCACTTTTTACTCTGATCCGACTTACACTGGCCTCATGCCAAGCAGGTAATACTGGTCTTACATGCCTTCAGGCTCACACGTAATGCAACAACGACGGGGATAAGATGAGCATCATCATGTCTTCTTCAAGTATACATATATAGCGACTTGTGTGTGGCATCTCACAATTATAGTAATTGCATTCTTATGAACCTTGAAGAGCATCAATCTGATGACTTCGCCGCTGTTTCTGGAATATGAACAGTGATATATAAATGTGAAGATGCACGGAATCTCAGGCGACCATAAAAGCATCGAATTTAGGGCTGTGGATCCCTACATCAGTATGACAGTCGGGGCAAAGGATGGCAAGTTTGACACCAGCGGAGGCAAGGGCAGGGTGAGTACAGGTGAGGGCACGGCGGTGGGCGGGCACAGTGCAGGAAGGCGGGGTGGGGGAAGGAAAAACAGTGTGGTGTAAAAGCGCGGGTTGAGGGAGTGCCAGGGCAGAGTGCGCCCCGCGGCCTGAGGAGGAGTGGCGTGTGCTGGGACTGAAGGGAGCGTGTCGAGTTGGTGGTTCAGAAGATTACCGTCCGATGCCATACCAAGTGCTGCCTCGCTCAACACCCACATCTCACTGGCCGCCGCGCTACTGCCGCTGCGGGACTTGCGACGACACGGTGAAGGGTGTATGGGTGGCGGGCATGTCCAGGCTTCTCGCGTCCCAGCATGTCCCGGGCGTGGCGGCAGCACCGTGCTGAGGGCAGCTAGCACGTGTGTGCTGTGTTCCGTTGGGTACACGGGAGTCTATTCAATCACTAATCCCGGTGTTAAAAAGACCCTAATTCCCTGCTAGCACCAACAAGAATCTGGCCACTGTACAGGGCGGGCGCGTCACCCCCCTTAATGCAGCGCATTAGCGGCCGGCCACGCACGCGCCCGGGAAAAGGTCGCCTGCCACCAGCTTAGTGTCACAAACCGCTAGTGTGTTCACTTTTCTCCTTCAACATTGCCAGTGAAGGAATAAAAAGTGATAGAAATTATATTCTGAACATATTTGAGGGAATGTGGCAAAACCATGCAATGCTCAGTCGGTGAGTATTGCAATGATTAAGGAATACAGAGCTGATCCCTGTACTTCACGACGCCCGCTATTATACTGCACCCTGTTCATTAATGCTTCAGGCCTAAATGACCCCTCGGTCTCTGGTCGCTCGGCCGTCAATGCTTTGCGCCGCACCAGCACTCACTCACAGCGTCACTTGTCCAGCAACTCACTCAACGCACGGCGACCACAAGACTAGTGCGTTCATGCCCACAACACAAGATTACGCCCACGCAACGTTTGAACTCATGATCCTCGGCTGATTTACCACATCAATTATTGCCGCCCATCAGACGGGGAGGCGGAGACGGCGAGAGCACAGCTTGCCTTCATGCGCGGCTAGGCAAGTCAAAGGAACACGTTGGAGTTATGTATAGGTGAGTATTGTAACGCTGTGAGTGGATGCAATCATGCTACTAATGCCCACTGTTGCCCAGATTGACGAGGTAGGGAGATGCGCGGGGGCACAGCATGAATGGGAGGCGTGGCTGCCCGGTTATCAGCTCGGCGATGACAATATATATATACACATGAATGAATCACAGCTGAAGAAAACTGAATGTTCGTATGAAACTTATTAAACAAAATAATACGACATACATTCGTACACACAGGCGGACGTCAAATTATGAATTATTCGTGTTTATTCAAATATGGAAAAGGCAAAAATGTTATAAATAGAACCGTCATCCTGCTTGACATAAAAGGCAAACAAATACAAAGCGTGGAAAACAAATTCAGACCTGCCATGTAGGTAACTTTGCGGAATAGTTCATGTTAGTGGCGATATATATGTCTAGACACTCTGAGTGTTAACAGCCTTGAAATGGTGCACGGCATTTGGAGCAAACTTATCCACAAAAACATCCAATGTGCATAAACTTTCGGCGCCAATATTGTATCATCAGTTGTCAGTTTTCTGAGCGGCCATGAAATGGTTTGATGAAAAGTTATGCGGAAGGTGTTGCTCCATAACACTTGTGAAGACTGTGCTGTCTGTCTGGAGTGTCACGCGCGCACAATAGGGAGGCCTGTCACACTTTGACGCACGCTTCTCGGAACATTTAATCTAATGAAGCTGTACAAAACACTTCACATGTAGTGTGCTTCACTGGAAAGCTCCGCATGTTATGTGCTTCACTGGAAAGCTCCGCATGTTATGTGCTTCACTGGAAAGCTCCGCATGTTATGTGCTTCACTGGAAAGCTCCGCATGTTATGTGCTTAACTGGAAAGCTCCGCATGTTATGTGCTTCACTGGAAAGCTCCGCATGTTATGTGCTTCACTGGAAAGCTCCGCATGTTATGTGCTTCACTGGAAAGCTCCGCATGTTATGTGCTTCACTGGAAAGTTTCGCATGTTATGTACTTCACTGGAAAGCTCCGCATGTTATGTGCTTCACTGGAAAGCTCCGCATGTTATGTACTTCACTGGAAAGCTCCGCATGTTATGTGCTTCACTGGAAAGTTTCGCATGTTATGTGCTTCACTGGAAAGCTCCGCATGTTATGTGCTTCACTGGAAAGCTCCGCATGTTATGTGCTTCACTGAAAAGTTTCGCATGTTATGTGCTTCACTGGAAAGTTTCGCATGTTATGTGCTTCACTGGAAAGCTCCGCATGTTATGTGCTTCACTGGAAAGCTCCGCATGTTATGTGCTTCACTGGAAAGCTCCGCATGTTATGTGCTTCACTGAAAAGTTTCGCATGTTATGTGCTTCACTGGAAAGTTTCGCATGTTATGTGCTTCACTGGAAAGTTTCGCATGTTATGTGCTTCACTGTTAAGCTCCGCATGTTATGTGCTTCACTGAAAAGTTTCGCATGTTATGTGCTTCACTGGAAAGTTTCGCATGTTATGTGCTTCACTGAAAAGTTTCGCATGTTATGTGCTTCACTGAAAAGTTTCGCATGTTATGTGCTTCACTGAAAAGTTTCGCATGTTATGTGCTTCACTGAAAAGTTTCGCATGTTATGTGCTTCACTGGAAAGCTCCGCATGTTATGTGCTTCACTGAAAAGTTTCGCATGTTATGTGCTTCACTGAAAAGTTTCGCATGTTATGTGCTTCACTGAAAAGTTTCGCATGTTATGTGCTTCACTGAAAAGTTTCGCATGTTATGTGCTTCACTGAAAAGTTTCGCATGTTATGTGCTTCACTGAAAAGTTTCGCATGCTATGTGCTTCACTGGAAAGCTCCGCATGTTATGTGCTTCACTGAAAAGTTTCGCATGTTATGTGCTTCACTGAAAAGTTTCGCATGTTATGTGCTTCACTGGAAAGCTCCGCATGTTATGTGCTTCACTGGAAAGTTTCGCATGTTATGTGCTTCACTGAAAAGTTTCGCATGTTATGTGCTTCACTGGCACATTGGATTGGATACTATGACGTGTTTATATGTAGCTTGACACACATTTGTGTCATTTTGGTCCTACAACTTGAACATCATATTTTGGTGAAAGCTTAAAACATAAATTATGTTTTGGTATAAGCAAAAAAACCCACATATCAATTTTACTCATGGTATCTAAAACACATTATGTCGTATTTTGGCACAAGTAATTAATACTAAGATATAATATCATATTAAGGGCTGTTAAGGCATACACGGCGTGGCATTTCTGGCCGTAATACTGAAGTCAAGGCTGCCACTGCCTCGCATAAACACGATTTCAGCTGATGGCAAAGGGAGGAACAGCCTTAAGGCGGGAGGGGAGGAAGATTTACAGAAATCTCGTAATAAGATTAGTCTTTTATGGTTAATCTGATGGCAGAGTCACGAACATCGGATTTTTCTTTAAACATTATAAGAATTTGACCTATCCTACCGTGAGCGGCAATATCACGTCTCGCTCATCACGAAGCCTTGCCCGCAGCTGCCTCGGGAAACAGCGGCACGGGATGGCGGCAAATTTGCAGTTCACGGTGAGCGAGACAACCATCCGTGTATATATAGCGATGGAACGACGCGGTGCCGATCACAACACACGGCCCTTCATTTGCAGCATGGCGCACCGAGGCTGTTCCCCGGTGACAAGGCTGCATTATCAACCTTTTGCTTGTTCTTTAAGTATCATCGGAAAACAGGCGTGATGAAAAAAAAACCCATCCCATGAAGAGAGTGGGTAAAGCGTGCAGCAGCGAAGAGGTGAGCAGGCCTGAGCGTGAGGGGGGGAGGGTCAGGGCGGGATGGGGCGGCGGGGTAATGGTCGCCCATCACTCACATGGACGGCCGTCTGCCACCTACATCGTGTTTACAAGAAGCAGCCGACACGTCACCATCTACCAGGACGTCTCCACTGAGTTACTCTCGCCCTCACCCTCTTGTCTTGCCTTAAATAACTTTTCCTTCTCTCTCTATTTTCTAGGCTTCTCTATCGTTTATTTATATGGTACATTTATGCATCTCGATCTTGATACCATCCACTCTTGATGCCTTCCACCCTCTGAAGGCACAGCGGCGCCCCTCCTGGCTCAGCGGGGCTGCTTCCTCCCACTCACATACTGCTCTTCTGGGTTCAGTTCGCGAGGTGTGACGCTATTGGGGTGGGATTCCCGCTGCCGTGTTCCGCACGTGCTGACTTGCGGCCAGGGTGTTGGGTGTCGCCCTGTTACCCGTCTACTGCTGTGGCTCCGTCCATCCCCCAGACAGCAGCAGTCACCAGTGCATCGCCTTACCATGCAGCCAGTCACTCGCCAGGTCATGGAAACGGGCGCCACACACCACAAGAATGCAGCTGACATGTCCTATACGGGTCTGTTACCTCAGGAAATTAAGTCACTCACTTCACCTAATCAACATCATATCTCCGGCCATATCACCGCCGTACACTGCGCCACACACGCCCTGCCCGTGCCACCCCAGGGCACCACCACCGCGCTACACCTCGGCCCCGCCATCAGAGGGGTGGGGGGCGGGGGCTGCTCCAACAGTACACTTCGGACGGTTCGGACGAGGCCACATAAAATCCAATGACCCCTTCGCTCTACGAAGGTATCCTGTCCCCCCTTTTTATGCTACTACAAAACTTTTTACTCCTACAATCCACTCCGTTCCACTTCCCACCCCCTCCCCGTCTTCTATCTCACTGCTACTATCCTACCGTGGTTCGGACGAGGCCACATTAAATCCAATGACCCCTCTGCTATACGGAGGTAATCTTACCCTTTTTTTACGCTGCTGCAAAACTTTATACTCCTACAATCCAATCCATTCCGCTCGCCTTCCCCTCTCTATCAGTGGTTCGGATCCCACGTAAAACTGTAGGTCCCTCCGCTCTACGGAGTCCTTCTTCCCCTGTCCAATCTCTGAAAAAATAAAACAAAACAAAAAAAACACTTTTAATCTCAGACTTCTTTCACTAAAGTTTTCACAATTTCCTTCTCCTGTATGTATATGTTGGAACGCTAGAGAGGTAGTGAGAAAGAGAGCCAGCCGCCCGTGCGGGGTGCCGAGGAGTATCAGGGTGTGCGCGCGTACATGGCAATGACAGAAAAAAAGCAAACAAGACAATAACAAACAACAACAGCAACACAAAAACAGATAAGAGAAGAAGATAAGAAGAAAGAAGAACGAAGAGAAGAGAAATCAAGTCTCAGCGTGAGAACAAATCAAGAACAAACCAAAACCGAAGAACTGGTGGGGCGGGGGTGCCGCGGTGTTGTCCTGGGTGTGTCCGGAGCACCTCTTCCGGAGGCCCATGTCCTGCCAAGCCGCCCCAGAGTGGTTTCTGTCTGCTCGTGCGAGATGGAAGCGTGTCGTTAGGTCGAGTTCGACTCCACACAAAACAACACAAAAACACTACAGCACCTGGGTCAAGCCCCGGAGACTTTTTCTCTTACTAGCCTCCTTTCTCTCACCCATCTATTCTTCTCCCTGTCCCCACTTCCCCATCTCCAGCTTTCTCTTTTTATATATTCTATTCTACACTTCATGACACTCGCTGTCGCTTCATTTGACAACTTGACCTTCACTTCCCACTGGGTGCATTAAAGGTAGCCTAGAATACTTCTCTACTACTGGCAGACTACAATATTAATCTGATTTCCAGCAATTTTGGCGGTAACAATGAGCCGCCATGTCCTGCACAGTGCACGGGGAGCCACAGTTGCAGGTGAGAGGTGGACACAGCCACTTCACTTGCAGGTAACTGTGCATTGAACCGGCACGTGAGGCCCCGAGGCGCTCATGCATCATGGAGGAGGCGCCCCCGGGGTCACCTCAGGGGCTGGGGAGGCGGCAGCACGCGGCCACGCTCTCGCCCCGCCACCCTCAAGACCTTTCCTGCCGCCATCTTTCAGTTGCGAACAAAACACGAGAAAATATGTTCGTATATTTTTTTTATATATTTGTGTGTGTGTAATGACGTGCAAATGCTTACAATTCACACAGCAAAACAGCGTGGTCGCGGCTCACTTTCCCAGGACATGGTGGCTATAAAAAACACCAAGGTTTTTTTATGGAGAATACGTAGCAGAAAATTCTCACCTCAAATTTGCTCTTCATGAATAACAAACCACTGAACCTCAATTACACTAACTGGCAAATGACAGGTTGACGAGATGAAGGTGGAACGCAGGTGGCAGACCCGCCCACACCGCAACACCGCCACCACCACCACCACCACGGCACCACAACCACCAACACCGCCACCACCACCACCACTACCTCCACCACACACCACCAACACCGCCACCACCACCACCACTACCCACCACCACCACGCACCACCACCACCACCACCACCAGCCACCACCCCACCACCACCACCACCACGGCACCACCACAACCACCAACACCGCCACCACCACCACCACTACCTCCACCACCACCACGGCACCACCACGGCACCGCCACCACCACCACGGCACCCAACCACACGGACACCGCCACCACACCACCACCACACGGCACCCACCACCACCACATCCCCACCACCACCACCCCCACCACCACGGCACCACAACCACCTACACCGCCACCACCACACCATCCACCACCACCACGGCACCACCACCACCACCACCACGCCCACCACCACCACGGCACCCCCACCCCCACCACCACCCACGCACCCCACCATCCACCACCACCCACCACCCCCACCACCACCACCACCACCACCACCACCACCCCAGCACCACCACCACCACGGCACCCACCCCACCACCACCTCCACCACGGCACCACCAGCACCCCCACCACGGCACCACCACCACCACCATGGCACCACACCACCACCACCACCACCACCACGGCGGCACCACCACCACCACCACCACGGGACACCACCACCACCACCACGGCACCCTCGCTACACCCCCATGAAGACATGAAGAGTGAGGACAGGCCGGCAAGCACTCCCTCAAGCCCCATCAGAAGCAGGGTGAAGGACACGACTGAGCGGAAAACGAGCATGGTTGGGCAACATGAGATCCAGAAGTAAAGGAATGAATATATGAGGTGACGGAATACCAGACTGAGGCAAGGTTTATGTGTCGTAATGTGGCGCATGATGTGAAGGATGAGGGACGATAAAGAGGAGAAACAGATTGTGTGAGAAGCTGCAGCCACGGATGACACGAAGATCAAATAAGAACCTAAGAAAATAAGGAAGCTACAAGAGGCCGCGAGACCTACACGTGGTCGTTCCTGTTACTTAACACTACCTACATCCCCGTTATTCAAAAATCGTTATTCAAAAAGTAAATGTTAGGGGTGAAGTCAGTAATGTAATAAATGAGATCCCACACACGAGACACAGACAGGTGAGAGGACAGGTGAAGGAAAGCGTGATGGATAAATAAATAGACAGGTATATAAGAGAAAGGGAAAGTTGCGACACACACAATTCCAGAACAAGACAAGGGTACGCGGCGCAGGAAATGGCGTGGAAATGACGTAGATAAATAGCATGGCGCAATTACGGGCATACAGGTGTTGGAAACGAACGCCGAGGACCAATGACACGTGTGAGGCCTAACACACCTGGGAAACTATGAAATTACTATGTGTCTGGCTGGAGCGGGAGGAAGGGCGAGGCGAGGGAGGGGAGGTAACAAGGCCAGAAGACGCCTGAATCAAGGACAGGTATAAGGAAAAGAGACAAAGGTTAGACAGGGTTGGCCATAAATCCTTTCTCGTGAACCACTAGAATCAGCTGTTCGCGGTACAATAACAGGTTTGGTCGATACTGCAGTAAAACCAATTTCAGATAATCAGCTTCGGAAGAGTTAGCTGGAGAAAAAGCAAGGAGTGCGTGTAGTGGCAGATGAGGTGGAGACGCTGTAATGTTACGATCATTACCTTCACTATGTTACTTTTTGCGTGTGTCACCTGCAGACATTACCTTGGGTACGTCGGGCGAGCGCAGGTGTTCACAGGGCATCACCACCATAGCCAACAACACCACTACCATCACTACCACTATAACAGCACCATCACCACCATCTTCACCACAACATCCAACGCTAACAACACTACCATCACCACCACTAACCGCACCATCACCACCAGTCCACCACCACTAATCATACACCGCCATTCACTTCATCACTACTTGTTAGCACACTTAATGAATGTCATCATTAGAATCATTCATCACTTTCGAATTCGTGGTTTTTAAAGCAAAAGCACCACCACCACCACCACCACCCATTATGGTTTCAACATGTCCGTCACCACCATATTGCACCACCATGTGCTCCCCTCACCACCACCATCATCACCAACACCATTAGTCACGCGCAGGGCCACACCACCACCACCACCACCACACTCAACCACAGCCGTCCATGTCACCATTTTAAGCCTTATCATAGTCATTATCAACCACTTTTGTCGCCACCTCCATCACACACACACACACACACACACACACACACACACACACACACACACACACACACATACACACACACACACACACATACACACACACACACACCACACACACACACACAGGTATCGTAAAATAGAACACAGAGACAGTGGGAATGAAGCGAGGAGAAAAAAACCATGAAAGAAATGATAAAACAATACAAGAAGTGAGCTGAGATGGGAAACTGAAAAAAACGAAGATAAACACGCTATTTCATTGTGTCTTCCTCTCTTGTAGTAGTTTACGAAGAGGAATATAAATATAGACACTGTGGGATAAATGATACAGTATGAAAAAGGTGCAAGGAAAGGGAAGAGTTCTTGAAGGGACGGCAGGGAGTGGCGCACAGATGGAGGCTCAGATATTAAGAGTCCTCCAAGACATTAAATGCAGTATTGTGTGAATCAGAAAATAAGATATTGATAGTGAGGTGTGTGTGTGTGTGTGTGTGTGTGTGTGTGTGTGTGTGTGTGTGTGTGTGTGTGTGTGTGTGTGTGTGTGTGTGTGTGTGTGTGTGTCTGTGTGTGCGTGTGCGTGTGCGTGTGCGTGTGTGTGTGTGTGAGGGGGGGAGGCTGCGAGGCGCCACGTCACCACCACTGTATCAATCAGGAGTAATGGCGGAGTTGTCCCCTCCTCCGCCTCGGGTTCTCAGACATAATCAAACACTCTCCAGACCCAGGCTATGTGGATGCCCCTCCTCCTCCTCCTCATCTACTCTTCTTCCTGCTCCTCCACCTTCCACAGCCTCCTCCTCCTCCTTCCTCCTTCCTCCTCCACTTTCCTCCTCCTCCTCCTTGCCTCCAACTAGTCTAGATCAGTCGTGTCCGGTCACCCTCGAGTATGAAAGACACACACACACACACACACACTCTCACTATCAATATCATACTTTCTGATTCACACTCTATACTGCATTTAATGGGTCTTGGAGGAATCATAACTTCTGCGCCTCCATCAGCACAGCATTCCCTTCTGCAGCTTCAGGAGTCCTTGAATACTATTAGCCCAGGGACACAAGCCTTCCCTCCCTCCTAACTCAAAGCGCCAGCCATTCCTTTGCCGTCCATTGTGTTTCGTTCCCGGCTTCTTGTGGCATTTTTTCCTTCATACACACACACACACAAGGATGGCAGAAGTGAAAAAAAGCAATATGTATGCATAGGGAAAAAGCAACTCCCATTCGCAAACACGGCGCAAAAAGAAAAACGATGACGCCTGCCAATTCGCGGAGATGACCTGCCGGACTTACGAGGAGGAGACGCTTGCTGCCTTCCTGAGTTCTTGTCCAGGGGAGAGGAGAGGAAAAAGGGGGGTCCACACATATTACTGTGTACGTGTGTATGTATGTGTGTGTGTGTGGAGAGAGAGAGAGAGAGAGAGAGAGAGAGAGAGAGAGAGAGAGAGAGAGAGAGAGAGAGAGAGAAGAGAGAGAGAGAGAGAGAGAGAGAGAGAGAGAGAGAGAGAGAGAGAGAGGGAGGTGAGAGGAGGATGTGTGTGTGTGTGTGTGTGTGTGTGTGTGTGTGTGTGTGTGTGTGTGTGTGTGTGTGTGTGTGTGTGTGTGTAAGGCATGTATGAAGCTCACCGTAAGGAAGGGGGGCGGGTGGTAGGGGGTCATAAGCTCCAGCGTGAGGGCGACATGGGCCCTGCCACACGCCCACACCCACTACAGTGTGGCTGCGACGGCGGTGTGGCTGTGGCTGTAGCGACGGTGAGGCGCGCCGCTGGTCCTGAGGGCACTACACCGGCCAAGCCCTTCGACTACAGCTCTTCATTCCTGTAGCACCACGACCACCAAGAACACCCTGCCTCCAACACCACGCCGCGGGGACACACCAGTACCTCCACCACCACTACCACACCACAAGACACACGGCTAAGGCGGTCCACACCACCTTAAGTCACCGTAGCGGCGGTATGCACCAAGCAGAGCGACCACCTTCCGCGACACTTGCACACTGCACACTGCAACACTGCTGGATGTCAACGGCGGCCACAGGACACGGCTGGCCATATGGCAAACTGTACTACCGAACTATCTCCCTCAATAACAGTAATAATAGGATGGCCCACGTTATGGCGGGGAAAATACTATAAATCCTTGGCTGCAGCCCGCCAGCCAGGATTATTGAGAGAGAGAGAGAGAGAGAGAGAGAGAGAGAGAGAGAGAGAGAGAGAGAGAGAGAAGAGGGGAGAGAGAGAGAGAGAGAGAGGAGAAGGAGAGAGAGAGAGAGGAGAGAGAGAGAGAGAGAGAGAGAGAGAGAGAGAGAGAGAGAGAGAGAGAGAGAGAGAGAGAGAGAGAGAGAGAGAGAGAGAGAGAGAGAGAGAGAGAGAGAGAGACGATTGGGTTCAAGGTATCCATAGGTTACAGCCTTGACAAGGGCAGAAGACACCATGGCAGACGCAGCAGCAGTAACACTCAGAATAACAGTGAAGTGCATCCACACATACTCTTGCTGGTTCTTACATAATGACAACCACGGTGAGAACTTGCTCTTGCTCTCTCTTTCTCTCTCTCTCTCTCTCTCTCTCTCTCTCTCTCTCTCTCTCTCTCTCTCTCTCTCTCTCTCTCTCTCTCTCTCTCTCTCTCTCTCTCTCTCTTTCTGTGTTAATTGGAGCCCATTAATTCCAGTTCTTAAATGTCACGCTCGCAGGCTCTTCCTTCAGACGCCTTCCCGCCACCCTCGCGGCCACGCAGAGCCGCGAGGGGGCGTCCAAGGGCAGCTGGGCGTTGGGCGGCGAGGCTTCGAGGTGGCGACGGTGCACGGCAGACACAAACACCCAAGGCTAAAGGAATAGATAAGGGAATCTCTTTTCCTTGGCCTTGCAAACACCCAGGCAGACGCGATAATCAGGCAATCAATGCACGATAAATACAAAGATATTCTCTCTCTATCTCTCTCTCTCTCTCTCAGACTCAGATTCTCTCCCGCCATCCCCTTGCTGAGAGAGAGAGAGAGAGAGAGAGAGAGAGAGAGAGAGAGAGAGAGAGAGAGAGAGAGAGAGAGAGAGAGAGAGAGAGAGAGAGAGAGAGAGAGAGCATCACGTCCCGGCTACTGTCCTCTCTCACCACTACCACCATCACCACCACCTCCCGGCCTGAAGACTTGCCTGGCCGTCAGCACTCAATGACTGGGCAAAATTGACTCACCAATCACACCAAACCAAAACCACACATACACACACACACACACACACATACACACATACATCACCACCGCTACACCACACACACACCACACGCACGCCTATTAACCCACCGTAGCCCCCAACTCCCCGGACTGATGGTACGCCGGACGAGCCCCTCACAGACAGCCGTATTGCAGTTCATTAGGACGTCGATGAAGTGTGAGGCAGGAGTTAGCGCGGCCGAGGAATGGATGGAAGTGCATAAAAGTTATAGTGTCACGTTGTACAAGGGAAGAGTTGACAAGATTGTTAACTATGGAGACGAAGTTGAAAAGGACCTATATGAAGCGATACTCAACCGTCAAAGGTCACAAGAAGAAGAAGAAGTACGATTGAATTGGTGGTAGTGGTAGTTATGGTGGTAGTTTTTTTTTTTTTTTTTTTTTTTTTTTTTTTTTTTTTTTTTTTTTTTTTTCCATTTACATCTATTAGCATGGTTTGTGTGTGTGGGGGGGGGGGGAGTAACCCTTTATGCTTCTTTACTTTAGTACAGAGGAAATCTTTGTCTTGCCTTCATGTGTTTTTCTGAAAGTTTGAATTTATTGCATCAAACACAACGAGCAATGCAATATTCAGTCATGTTAGTTTTGTTTTTCTTCTCTTCTTATCGTCATTAGTAGTTCTGGATTATCGTTATCATTATTTTTTTAGTTGTTCATGTCTCGGGGTCTTTCCATAACCTCATGTCTCGGGGTCTTTCTATCAACTCATGTCTCGGGGTCTTTCTATCAACTCATGTCTCGGGGTCTTTCTATCAACTCATGTCTCGGGGTCTTTCTATCAACTCATGTCTCGGGGTCTTTCTATTAACTCATGTCTCGGGGTCTTTCCATCAACTCATGTCTCGGTGTCTTTCTATCAACTCATGTCTCGGTGTCTTTCCATCAACTCATGTCTTCGGTGTCTTTCCATCAACTCATGTCTCGGTGTCTTCCTTTCAACTCATGTCTCGGTGTCTTCCTTTCAACTCATGTCTCGGTGTCTTCCTTTCAACTCATGTCTCGGTGTCTTCCTTTCAACTCATGTCTCGAGGTCTTCCTTTCAACTCATGTCTCGGTGTCTTCCTTTCAACGCATATCTCGGTGTCTTCCTTTCAACTCATGTCTCGGTGTCTTTGTCTTTCCATCAACTCATGTCTCGGTGTCTTCCTTTCAACTCATGTCTCGGTGTCTTCCTTTCATCTCATGTCTCGGTGTCTTCCTTTCAACTCATGTCTCGGTGTCTTCCTTTCAACTCATGTCTCGGTGTCTTCCTTTCAACTCATGTCTCGGTGTCTTCCTTTCAACTCATGTCTCGGTGTCTTCCTTTCAACTCATGTCTCGGTGTCTTCCTTTCAACTCATGTCTCGGTGTCTTCCTTTCAACTCATGTCTCGGTGTCTTCCTTTCAACTCATGTCTCGGTGTCTTCCTTTCAACTCATGTCTCGAGGTCTTTTCAACGCAGTCCTCGCATCGCTCAATCGGCTCTACAAACTTTCCCTCCACATCCCTGCGTCAGAAAGTCTCCCCAAGAGTCAGGGAGCGACTGGCCAACACCACAACGGCGGCTAATGATAGAGGCGCTGACCAGGGGTAAAGGACACACTGTTTTGCATAAATAAACATCCCTTGGAACCACTCAGGCTGGACAGGACCTCCCCCACCAAGACACAATCCCAGGTATATAGTCTTCTTCACCCTCTACAGACGGTTCCTCGGAGGTTTGTCAGGATTTTGGAAAGAATTAGTTGAAGTAGAGATACCAAGGAAGAGATGGGCGAGTGAGGCATGGAGCGCGATGGACTCTGTGACGTGAAGGGATGTATTGAGTACCTACCCGCTGCTCCTCTTTCGTCAGGCCTGAACAGAACCGCCATCTTACCTGCCGGGACAAGAAAATCATGTTTGAGTTTAAGTTCTGTCACATTTAGGTGGTGAGAAAAATAAATGAATCACACATGAACACCATCATATATAGGCCCTATAATATACTGTAGGTTTTCACACATACACACACACACACACACACACGGTCCGGTCGCGTCATGGTGCAGGGAGGGGGGCGGGGGCGGGAGAGGGGGAGGGGGGAGGGAAGGGGAGGGAGGGGGTTAGCGTGACAGAGTTAGGAGTCACAAATACGGCAGCGACACTATAAGGCGGCAGATGAGGCAAGTCCGTGTATCAAGATGACAAAGATATGACGCAATCACACGCAGACGAGGAAATCTGGCAAGGATTCAAGGTTGTCGCTGTCCAAACCCTCCCTCCCTCCCTCCCATCCCTGGCCCGACCGTTGTAGAAGGCAACAGGAGGTACTGCTTCCCTAAGTTAAGTTAAGTAAGTAAGTAAGTAAGTAAGTAAGTAAGTAAGTAAGTAAGTAAATATGTATGTATGTATGTATGTATGTATGTATGTATGTATGTATGTATGTATGTATGTATGTATGTAAGTAAGTAAGTAAGTAAGTAAGTAAGTAAGTAAGCAAGTAAGTATTATGTATGCATGTATGTATGTATGTATGTATGTATGTATGTATGTATGTATGTATGTATGTATGTATGTATGTAGGTAGTAGCAAGTAAGTATAGTATAGTAAGTAGTACTGTATTATGTATGATGTAGTATGTAGTATGTATGTATGTATGTATGTATGTATGTATGTATGATGTATGTAGTAAGTAAGTAAGTAAGTAAGTAAGTAAGCAAGTAAGTATTATGATGATGTATGTATGTTATGTAATTGTATGTATGTTTATGTATGTATGTATGTATGTATGTATGTATGTATGTAAGTAGTAAGTAAGTAAGTAAGTAAGTAAGTAAGCTAAGTAAGTATATGTATGCAAGAGAGTATGTATGTATGTATGTATGTATGTATGTATGTAAGTATGTATGTATGTATGTATGTATGTATGTATGTATGTATGTATGTATGTATGTATGTATGTAAGTGTAAGTTAAGTAAGTAAGTAAGTTCCCTGGCCTGAAATACATGTGCCATGCAAGAGGAGGAGAGACTTACACTTGTACCTACATCCACACTTTCAATACTACACACTTAGCACGCCTGTCCAACCTCAGACACCGGGCCAGACGAAAAATATATATACGTAATACATAAATAAATAAGATAAATGAAGAAAAAAAAAAAATAGCAATAATAATAATAGTAATGAATAATACCAATAATAATTATAGTAGTATATTTAGTCTATTGGGGTCTTTAATAGGAGTCTGGATAAATTAATGGATGGGGAAGAGAGGTGGATATAGGTAGTGTTAAGTAACAGGAACTACCTCGTGTAGGTCTCACTGCCTCCTGTAGCTTCCTTATTTTCTTATGTTCTTATTAGTAGTAAAACTGATAACACTCGTAGTATTGATAATTATAATATAAGTACGAGTAGTAGCAGCAGTAGTTGTAGCAGTATTGTAGTAGTATTAGTAGTATCTAGGTAGTAACAGTGGTTATAGCAGTAGCAGCAGTAGTAGTCATGATAATAATGATTCCAATAATGAAAATAATGATAATATTAATGATAATGAAAATATAAATACTACTGCTACTACGACAGTACTATACTAATAATGACACTATCAATAATACTACTATTAATAGTCTTTCCATTTCTCATTCATCAGGTCTTTTCTTGTGTGGAGGACGTGAATGGTAGAAGAAGAAGAGGAAGAAGAAGAAGAGGAGGAGAGGAGGAGGAGGAGGAGGAGGAGGAGGCGGCTGGTGAGGCGGGTGCTGGTGGTGGTGTGTGTGTGTGTGTGTGTGTGTGTGTGTGTGTGTGTGTGTGTGTGTGTGTGTGTGTGTGTGTGTGTGTGTGTGTGTATTCATCTAGTTGTATTTTACAGGGCCTGAGCAACGCTCGTATGGCCCCGTCTCCATATCAACATTTTATCATTCATCCTTAGTGCTTTGTGTTGGCCGAAGCCACCACCCCGGGAGGGGGGTCACAAACCCCCGGCTAACACCCGGTACCCATTCACTGCTGGGTGGACAGGGGCTCGGGTTTTAAGAAGACCGCCCGTCTGTCTTCGCTTCCGCCCGGGGATCGAACCCGGGACTTCTTGGTTGTGAGCCAAGCGTGCTAACCGCTACACTACGGAGTACCCTATGTGTACTGAGTACACATAGGGTACTCCGTACTATGCGGAGTACCCGGAGTGTGAGTGTGTGTGTGTGTGTGTGTGTGTGTGTGTGTGTGTGTGTGTGTGTGTGTGTGTGTGTGTGTGTGTGTGTGTGTGTGTGTGTGTGTGTGTGTGTGTGTGTGTGTATGTGCGTGTGTGTGTGTGTGTGTTCCTGTTCCACTGCGGTGTTCCAGTCCTGACATGTTGTGCTAAAGGTTTTGTTGTCTCTCTGCCGGGTTCCTGCCATGACCCGGCTTGACCCTTCACCACGGACTAAAAGGAGCGCGAGGTGGTGATGGTGGTGATGGTGGTGGTGCTTCATGTATACAATGTTAACCCAACTCGTGATGAAAATATTGATTCTAATTTTTAACAAGGAAAACATACGAGCTATGATCACTTCTATTTGTTTTGTTTATGACAGGTTCTCTCCACTACAGGTAAGGAGGTGAAGAGAAACAAGGGAACACGAGGAGGGAGTGTGAGGTCAATGTGTAAACACATGCTATACTGTCTTGTAGTGCCTTGTAGCCCCGCACCTCGCCCCGCGCCCCACACTGCCGTGAACACCGTTACATCCCAGGCCTGCATCTCAGTATACAGCATCGCCGGCTACACACTCTGCCCGGGGTATCCGCCCTTGTGTGGTGGGTACGCTATGAACGCAGGGCGCGGCGCACACCCTGCACGGGGCGACCGGCGGCCAGCCACACGCCCTCGATGAACCGGGTACGTCCACCATATATCATGTTTTTTCTTCACCGTGGCGTCATCCATCTCGGTGAATGATGCCGCCCATTGGCCGGCTGGCGGAGTGCCGGGCTGCCGGGTACGTCCCACATGCCCAGCACTCGCCGAGGCTCCTGGTTGTCAGGACTCATCCACACGGAGGACAAGACGCAGGGGAGAACAATTTGTCGTACTGTGACTACTCTTTAAGTGAAAAAGTTAGTATCTCCTCACTTGGTCATCTTGCACACTCCATCATGTGGATTCCCAGACGATCAGATTTACATGAAGGTAACTGTGACCGATGCGACAGGCACGGTGAGTCGAATTTACATGCTAATGCATAAAGGGGCGGTTGTCTTCATTGGGAGTCAGGCATCAAGTATTCATGAGGCGGATTCGCACCTTGTCAGGCCTAGGGCGGCTCAGTGCCCAGGGAGGAGGCGGGATGATGAAGGAGGCCCTGCAGGTATATCCTGGAGAGGCGGCAAGTGGCTGCTACAATCTAACGATGGATCCTCTGGCTGCATGAGGGAGGAAATTGCAGACGGGCGGCCGCAGCGTTCAGAGCTGTA
>JACEEZ010020100.1:326428-341428 GCA_016584305.1 Chionoecetes opilio
TTTTGCATGAATACAGGTGAAGAAAAATATATCATTGCAATGCCTAATATGTGTGTGTGTGTGTGTGTGTGTGTGTGTGTGTGTGTGTGTGTGTGTGTGTGTGTGTGTGTGTGTGTGTGTGTGTGTGTGTGTGTGTATGTGGTGTGTGTGTGTGAGCATATATAGCACGAATTCGGGTGCATAAAAATATATCTTTGGAATGCCTAATGTATGTGTGTGTGTATGGTGTGTGTGTATTTTATCACACACACGCACACACACACACACACACACACACACACACACACACCGCAACCCTTTCCTGCCGCGGAATTGCCTCTGTAAAATCCATAATTACACCAGCGGCCACAGTGACGTGCCGCCATCCTTCTTTTAAAACAATCAAGGGTGAGCCACAAGCGGGGCGGGGCGGGAAGGGGGGGGCAAGTGGGGGGGAGGGGCAAACAGGGGGTGGGGGGGCAAGCGTGGGGGAGGGGCAAGCAGGGGGTGAAGGGGGGAGTCAAGGTGGAGGGAGGCACCGACACAGGGCTAGGGAGAGAAAAGTGCTGAGACAGAAAGAAATATAAGAAATTCTGAGACAAACTGAAATGTATGTTTGGATAGGTTGTTACCGACTTATTGAAATCTCCGTGATTCATCCAACCACTCACACCTCCTCCTCCTCCTCTCCTTTCCTCCTCCTCCTCTCCTCTCCCTTCCTCCTCCTCCCCTTCTCTCCCTTCCTCCTCCTCCTCCCCTTCTCTCCTCTCCTCTCCCTTCCTGATCCTCTCCTTCTCCCTTCCTCCTTTTCCTGACCACTCTCCCTTCTTCCTCACCCTCTCCTCTCCTCCTCCTCCTCCTCCTCCTCCTCCTCCTCCTAACAGATCCAGTTCACTACCTTAATTGTGATCAACGTATTCGTAACTTTAAAAAAACCCATAGTCTTCCTAGTACCCTGCATTTTTCAACGTCGTTTATTAGACGTCCAACTCAACAGGAACTAAGTGATTCACGGAGAGATGCCACCGAGCGCCTAACTTCTGATCTTTCTATAATTTCTGATTGGGGCAAAGCAAACCTTGTTTTGTTCAATGCCTCAAAAACCCAATTTCTTCACCTATCTACTTGACAAAACCTACCAGATAACTATCCCCTCTTCTTCAATGACACTCAACTGTCTGCTTCTTCTACAATGAACATTCTTGGACTATCCTTTACTAAAAATCTGAACTGGAAATCTCACATCTCATCTCTTGCTAAAACAGCTTCTAAGAAGTTAGGTGTCCTGTGGCGTCTCCGTCCTTATTTTTCTACCTCCCAATTGCTTGCTCTGTACAGGGGCCTTATCCGCCCATGTATGGAGTATGTCTCACATGTTTGGAGAGGATCGACTCATACAGCTCTCCTAAACAGGGTTGAGTCAAAAGCTTTTCGTCTCATCAACTCCTCTCCTCTGACTGACTGTCTTCAATCTTTAAATCACCGCCGCAATGTTGCTTCTCTTGCTCTCTTCTACCGTTATTTTCATGCGCACTGCTCTTCTGAACTTGCTAACTGCATGCCTCCCCCTCCCCTCCCGCGGCCTCGCTGCACAAGACTTTCTACTCATTCCCATCCCTATTCTGTCCATCTTCCTAATGCAAGAGTTAATCAGTATCTTTATTCTTTCATCCCTTTCACTGGTAAACTCTGGAACTCTCTTCCTGTTTCTATTTTTCCACTTTCCTATGACTTAAATCTTTTCAAAAGAAGAGTAACAAGACACCTCCCTCACTAATGGCCTATCCCTCTGTTTGTATTTTATTATCTTACTGTCTTCTTTATAGGGACTGGCAACTAAGCGGGCTTTGTGTTACCCATTTTTGTTGTGCCCTTGGCCAGTTCTTTGTCATGTACCAAAAAAAAAAAAAAAAAAAAAAAAAAAAAAAAAAAAAAAAAAGTCCGTACTATAAATTTATGCCATATTTTTAGGGAGAAATAAAAAATACATCGAGAGAGAGAGAGGAGAGAGAGAGAGAGAGGAGAGAAGAGAGAGAGAGAGAGGAGGGAGGACGAGAGAGAGAGAGGAGGGGAGAGAGAGAGAGGGGAGAGAATGAGAGAGAGAGAGAGAGAGAGAGAGAGAGAGAGACGGAGAGAGAGGAGAGAGAGAGAATAAACCTGTGAATGAGGGGAAATAAACGGACAAGTTATCAGATGGAAGGGCCAGTGGTGTGGGGATGGAGATGTAGAGGCAGGGAGGCAGGGAGGCAGGGAGGCAGGGAGGCAGGGAGGCAGGCAGGGTGTGTGAGGCAGGGTCAGCCGTCTGTAATGCCCGGGTAATAAGTCCATATTGTCGCCTCTACCATCACTCATACCACTGACAACCCGCCACCCCCCCCCCCCTCTCTCTCTCTCTCTCTCTCTCTCTCTCTCTCTCTCTCTCTCTCTCTCTCTTCTCTTCTCTCTCCCCTCTCTCCCTTACAACACAAGCCTTAATGTTCGCCTCATAAGCTTCTTGCAAGTCGGTTCCTTAAAGGGTAGCGCGACATTGGTATTTTTTTCTTCACAAACGCTCAGAAAATAACTCCTTTAATGGAAAGGATGGTGGTGCGGGAGAGTGATGGTCCAGGCTGCCTCCCACCTCCTTGGCCCTCCCATCTTGCTCCCCATCCATCACGCCCTGTCACCACCTCACACACCACGCAGCCAGCCGGGTAGCAAGACTCCCCACACACGCACCACTACCACATCCCCCATCCCCTTCCTCACCCTACCTTCCTGCCTCACATTCTCTGTCTGGCGTCGCTCCCTCACGCTCTGTCTGTAGTGCTGTCACCACCCACCACCACCACCGCCGTCCCGCCCCTCGTTAAGGCTATAGGGCTGCCTCGCCACATGCTGGGCTTCATCCATTCCTACACAAACATAGCTTCCTTAACCACCTTCACACTCCATGCCTGCAGGGGACGAACCGCTCATCAATATGATGTCCATCTTACTAATGCAAGAGTTAACCAGTATCTTCACTCTTTCATCCCTTTCTGGTAAACTCTGGAACTCTCTTTCTTTTTCTATTTTTCCACCTTTATACGACTTCAATGTTTTCAAGAGATTGTAATACGTAACAAGTAACAAGACAACTCCCAAACTAAATTGTCCCATCCCCCCATTTTATATTCTCTTACCGTCTTCTTTCGAGGGACTGGCAACTAAGAAGGCTTTTTGTTATTCCGTTTTTGTTTTGCTCTTGGCCAGTCTTTTGTGATGTAAAAAAAAAAAAAAAAAAAAAATCAGTAGCACTTTTCTCCTGCTGAACCGTGACAAAACATTACACATCGACTTGAAGTAGTGTCTTTGTGGATGTTGGTGTGTGGAGTCAAGGTCACAGTCCGCTTGTCCCAGTGATCTCCCTGTCCTGCTGGCATGAGACCGTCACACAGTCAAAGGCCATGGCAAGGAGGCGGAGATGAATGGCAAGGCAAAGCGTCTCAGCGCAGCACATCAGCACATCAGCCAACCTTATTGTGGCAGCAAGGCGAGAAGACACATCGCTACTTCGCAGGACAAGGAAGCAGATTTACGAACGATCGTCAACTGCATATGCTCGCCGAACGTTAAGTTGGCTTAAATGGGGCCCTTCACTTCCCCCTTCCGAACGCACGGGAATGGCTAAGGTGTTGGGTGTTGGGGCTTTAGGGCGGAACTTGGAGTAAGGCATTCTCACCCAACAACCAACACCTCAGCCAATCCCATGCGTTCGGAAGGGAAGGGGCTCCATTTTCACTAACTTAACGTGCGGCGACTATAGTTACTTCTTGTTATCATGTACAAGTAACAGAAGGAGGAGGAGGAGGAGGCCAACAGCTGTATACACAGAGATCAATACTTAAGAAAAGCCACGATAACTGCCAGCGCATCCGTGTCTTGCAGAGCCTCGACACCCACGCCTCCTTCCATCACCCACCTGCCACTGCACACGCCTCCCTCATCCCTCCGTCGCCGTTACTCTCTATACAACCCAGATAGCAGTATTCTTTTTATGTACGTTTGGTCTGTGCACACGGTCAAAAAAGCCGTATCATTGCCGCGCGATGATTGAGGGTTCACGGTGGTGCGCCTGGATACTATTACTCTAGCCGGCCAACGCATCGGCCATTGCGCCAGGCAGGATATGGTGTTATGGGATACCTGAGTGTCCTTTGATCTCTTTATGGACCTGTTCCTAAAATTGCAGGTGGCAGGATCGCATTGTCATCTCCCAAATCCTGCTACTTACGACATACTAAAATACTTACTAATAAGGTGGATACAACCCCTCCAGTCCAATGGCGATGAGTTTATAGTGGATATTTTCGATGTTTTCAGGATGTAACGCGTCTTCCTACAATATATTTTGGATGAAGATCTCACCGTCAACGCAGGTCTTTCAGCACCAAGGGAAGACATCAACACATTCCTTGACACTACACACGCTGATTCTATGACCACAACATGATGGAAAGCCTAAAAGGAGGGCGGGAAAGGAGGCTGTGTGGACGCGGGCAATGGGATGATGGACTGCAGGGTTGAAGGTGAGTGAAAGCACCGGCAATGGGCAATTTAAGCAGATAACATGCACTTAATAATGAAGCAACATTGCGTCACTTGAAAACTACCGGCAAAGAGGAGGGAGAGGCAGGAAGGAGGAGACACAAGAACATAAGGAAGGTCCAAGAGGCCGTCTCTCTGTTGGCTCAAATTTGTCAGACTCTATTTTTGTTATGTCCTCTCTCTCTCTCTCTCTCTCTCTCTCTCTCTCTCTCTCTCTCTCTCTCTCTCTCTCTCTCTCTCTCTCTCTCTCTCTCTCTCTCTCTCATTCTCATATTGCGATGAACGTGAGACGAAGGTGAGCACGAAGATCAGGATGGGAAGACAAAACCAATTGCTGCATGGGCTCATTTTTATACCTGCATGTCAATGAGGAATCGGCTAGAGCAGCGAAAAGTGTGACTGAGCTTCATGATGGGATACCATGACGAGGCACACTGACAGGATATGAAGACGAGAGGATGGATGGCAGGATTTACAGATGGGAGGATACAACAGCCAATAGAATCACAGGATATCACGGCTAAGAGGCAAGGAGTCATTGGTTAGTAAGAGTTCGCGATTGCAATATGAAAGGGCAGAATAGATGGATGAACGGGGGGAGAGAGAGGGAGAGAGGACGAGAGAGAGGAGAGAGAGAGATGAGAGACGAGGCAAGATGAGAAGACGAAAGAGAGATGGAGAGAGAGAGAGAGAAGAAGAGAGAGAGGGAGAGAGACAGAAGGAGAGATAGAGGATGAGAGAGAGAGAGAGAAGGAGAAGAGATGAGAGAGAGACGAGAGAGGAGAGAAGAGGAGAGAAGAAGAGAGAGAGAGAGAGGAGAGACGAGAGAGAGGAGAGAGAGGAGGAGAGAGGAGAGAGAGAGGAGGGAGAGGATGGAGAGAGAGAGGGAGAGAGAGAAGAGAGAGCAGAGAGAGAACGAGAGAGAGAGAGAGAGAGAGAGAGAGGAGAAGAGAGAGGAGAGAGGAGAAGAGAGGAGAGAGAGAGAGAGAGAGAGCAGAGAGAGAGAGAGAGAGAGAGAGAGAGAGAGAGAGAGAGATGAGAGAGAGAGACGAGAGAGAGAGAGAGAGGAGAGAGAGAGGAGAGAGAGAGGGAGAGAGAGAGAGAGAGAGAGAGGAGAGAGAGAAAGACGAGAGGAGAGGATTGAGAGAGAGAGAGAGAGAGAGGAGAGAAGAGAGAGAGAGAGAGAGAGAGAGAGGAGAGAGAGAGAGGAGAGGAGAGAGAGGAGAGAGGAGAGAGAGAGGGAGAGAAGAGAGAGAGAGGAGAGAGAGAGAGAGAGGAGATGAGGTGAGAGAGAGAGAGAGAGAGAGAGAAGATGGAGAGGGAGGAGGAGAGGAGAGAGAGAGAGAGGAGAGAGAGAGAGGAGAGAGAGAGAGAGAGAGAGAGAGAAGAGAGAGAGAGAGAGAGAGAGAGAGAGAGAGAGAGAGAGAGAGAGAGAAGAGAGAGAGAGCACAGGACATAGACAAAGTCATAACTAAAATACAAAGAGACAGACAAACTCTAGCAGACAGACAGCGAGACAGACAGAAGCAGGAAGGAAAGTAAGGTGCAGACAAGACAAGAAGAAAGCATGGGGGAAATGTTGGACTAGTGATGTTGCAAAGTGCAGGTGGCGTGTGCGTGAGGCCGTTGTCATGGCGTTCGGTGTTGAGTGTCTCGTCCGAGGGAAAATATCATGTTGGTGAGTGCTCGTGTGGGTAACGGCGGTGGTGGGGATGATAATGGGAACTGTGATGGAAGCTTTTGAGACTGGTGGTGGTGGTGGTGATGATGGCATGTGGGAGAGGAAGGTGGAGTGGTGGTGATAAAACTGGTGATTTCTGGAGACTGGTTGTGGAGGTGATGAAGCTGCCGGTTAAAGAAGATAGTGGTGGTGATGGTGATGGTGGTGATGGCATGTGGGAGAGGAAAGTGCAGTGGTGGTGATAAAACTGGTTGGGAGTGGTAGTCGTGGTGATTAGTGGAAACTGTTTGTGGTGATGATGAAGTTACTGGTTAAGAACGATAGTGGTGGTGAGTGGTGGTGACTGGTAGTGATGATTGATATTGGTTGGGCGTGTGTGGGGGGGGTGAATAGTGGTAGTGATGATAATGGTAGTGGGCAGCGAAGGCGGTTGTGATGGTAGGGGGTTGTGGGTGTGGGGGTGGGGATGATGTGGGTGGTGGGTGTGGGGATGGTGGGTGTGGTGGGTGAGGATGGTGAGAGTGGTGTGGGTGGTGGGAATGGTGAGGGGACACCTTAATCTTGCCTAAGCCAGATAAATCACCGCAGGAGGAGACCCTTGTCACGCCACGCTCACAACACCACTTCAGGGCGGGGAGGGGGAAGGGGGCGGCGAGGGGGGGCGGGGAGAGGGGGTAAATATGGGGGGCGGGGCGGGGAGGGGGGGAGAGGGAGGGCGGGACTACGATGGTTCCTGCAATCCTTCTCGATATAACAATGTTCACCGACACACACACACACACACACACACACACACACACACACACACACAGGTATCGTAAACTAGAGCACAGAGACAGTGGGAATGAAGTAAGGAGAAAAAATCCCACGAAAGAAAATTTAATAATAAAAGAAGCGAGACGAGAGAGAAAAAAACGAAAATAAACACGATATTTCATAGTGTCTTCCTCTCTTGTAGTAGTTTACGAAGAGGCATAAAATATAGAAACGGTGGGATCAATACATAAGCACCCATACAAGGCGGTGGACAAGGACTTAATATGAATTCAAAATAATGACAAGGTCCCACAATGCAAGGTGTCAATTGCGTGGTGGTAAAGGCTAATATATTTATACTTAAAAAGAAAGATACAAAAATCAAGATCTCATTTCTAGCATTTTACGGATAAAATAAAACACGTCACTGTTCTCACTGGCTCCCTGTAATAATAACCCCCGAAAATGCTCCAGGCACCAAGCACTCCCTCACACTCCAGGCACCAAGCACTCCCTCACACTCCAGGCACCAAGCACTCCCTCACACTCCATAATAACATAAGAGCATAACAAAATAAGGAAGCTACAAGAGGCCGTGAGACCTACACGTGGTAGTTCCTGTTACTTAACACTACCTACATCCACCTTTCATCCCCATCCATGAAATTATCCAGCCTCCTTTTAAAGCTCTCTAATGACTCCGCACTAACTACCTGTCTACTGAGTCCATGCCAATCATTCACCACCCTATTTGTGAACCAGTTTTTCCCTATTTCTTTTTTAAATCTACGCTTTTCCGGCTTGAATCCGTTACTTCTTGTTCTACCCTGGTTAAATGCCGTAAGAACTTTTCCTACCTCTCCTTTATTAAATCCCTTTATCCACTTAAAAAATTCTATCAGATCGCCCCTTACTCTGCGTCTCTCGAGTGAGTGTAAATTTAATAGCTTCAATCTCTTCCCTTAACTAAAGTTACGCATCCCTTGAATAATTTTGGTCATCCTTCTCTGCACTGATTCTAACAAAGCTATATCCATCCTGTAATATGGAGACCAAAACTGAACCGCATAGTATAGGTGAGGTCTGACCAGAGCCAAATAAAGCTTTAGAATAACTTCCACACTTCTACTTTTAACACTTCTGGTAATGAATCCTAACACCCTATTAGCTCTATTTCTAGCCTGAATACATTGTTTCCTAGGTCGGAGGTCGGACAGGCACTCTCCGTCTCCATGCACCAGCCCTCCCTCACCCCTCATAACTTACTCACCTAACCTTCATCCAACCATTCTTGCATCTCACGCCACGTACCTGAGGAGGAAAAAACAAGAATGTCAGCATTGCATCACTTAAGTCTTGAGGGAAAGAAGTAATACAGTAATATGGCCCCTCTCCTGGCAACACTCCTGCATTGAAGACACACAAACTCTCCTCATTCAACTCTATATAAAAAAAAACCCAATGTGATGAATGCATGGAATGAAAGCAATGCCCTATTTTCCATGTCATGCTGCTTATCCTTATTTTTGTATGTGTGTGTGTGTGTGTGTGTGTGGTGTGTGGTGTGTGTGTGTGTGTGTGTGTGTGTGTGTGTGTGTGTGTGTGTGTGTGTGTGTGTGTGTGTGTGTGTGTGTGTACTGACGGGAAAAAAGAAAAAAGAGAATTACGGCTTTTCATAAATCATAAGAAATATTAAAGAAATAAAAAGAAGGAAAAAGAGTAGAGAGGAAAATGAGTCTCCGTCGCTTCGTTCCGGCGGCTGACGTGAAGATCGCAAATGAAACAACGCAGGAAAAACACAATACTTTTATAGTCATGCACATAAAAGGAAGTAGTGCAGGCTGTTCACCCCAAAAGTGCGGCGCTTGATCACCCCCGCGCACCCTCCCACGCCCTCCCACGCCCGCCACCACCTTTCCTGGTTCCCTGCGAGACCCAGGCGTGGGAGGAAACACATATGATAAGAGGAGGACGTGATGGAGGGATGGTTTGATCTTCCCCATTTTTTCTACTATTCCCTCAGGGGCAGGACGCTAGGCCAGTCTTAAGGCAACTCAGCAGTGTTCACGTTAACCATTCTACGATGGCGTAATAGTAAACTTAACTCAGAAGACGAATGGGACAAAATCATATAATGGAAGACGAAAATTAAATAAAACGAGCACTGAAAAATTCTTCGCTGGTGGAGAAAAAAACAAGCAAGAAGGAAAGGATAGCAATGTGTGTTAATATGAAACAGAGAGACATCCAACACCGTTACTTATACTCGCCGCACGTTAAGTTGGCGAAAATTGGGCCCCCTCACTCCCCCCTTCCGAACGCACGGGATTGGCTGAGGTGTTGGGTGTTGGGGGCTTAATGCGGAACTTGGAGTAAGGCATTCTCACCCAACACCCTTCAGCCAATCCCGTGCGTTCGGAAGGTGGGAGTGAAGGGCCCCATTTTCGCCAACTTAACGTGCGGCGAGTATAGTTTTGTATGCTTGGTCCGCGTGCAGCACAGTGAGCCGTGACGTCGGTATTAGCGCCAGGCTGTGCTGCGTCACGCTCGGCTGGGCTTGTGTCGCATTAAGAGGAATAATGTGAAGGCGTCATTTATTTGAACTTTGGTATTCAATGTCACGTCTTTCAGCGAGGTACTTTACTTATCCCTTGAGGCGCGCATGACTGCAAGCAAGCACGTGTGTTAGCGAGTCATGGCGAGGCGTTGAGTCAGTAGTGAATCATGACGGGCCGTTGAGTCAGTGTGGGTAGTCAAGGCGGGGCGTTGAGTCAGTAGTGAATCATGACGGGCCGTCTGAGTCAGTGTGGGTAGTCAAGGCGGGGCGTTGAGTCAGTAGTGAATCATGACGGGCCGTTGAGTCAGTGTGGGTAGTCAAGGCGGGGCGTTGAGTCAGTGTGGATAGTCAAGGCCTAGTCAGTAGTGAGTCAATGTGGATAGTCAAGGCGGGGCGTTGAGTCAGTACTGAATCATGGCGGGCCGTTGAGTCAGTGTAGATAGTCAAGGCCTAGTCAGTAGTGAATCATGGCGGGGCGTTGAGTCAGTGGTGAGTCAATGAGTCATGGCAGAGCATTGAGTCATGGCGGAGTCTCAAACAGGTAGTAAAGTATGTTAATGTCAATACGGATGACGAACACGTGAACATCCTGGAATGGCGTAAGATTTCCTGTATATCGCAATAATTATGTCTATTCATCCTCATCTCCCGCCCTCCACCACCACCACCACCACCAATAATTATTGAAGAGGAAGAAGATATTGTGGGTGAATATTAGTTTGAAAATAAGAATATAGAAGAAACAAAAAGAACGATCCATAGTTTTTGAATGATCAAGGAAAGGAAGAGTAAAGAAAGTGAAAGAAATTAAAGGATAAAATAAGAAATATAAGAAGGCAAGACCAATAAACTAAAGACCCAGACAGCGAGAAGAGACACATCAGGGAGTGCCGATGAAAAAGGCCAGACTCCCGACCCACAACTGAACTGAACTGAACTGAACCACCACCACGATGCCGTCACAGTGCTAGGGTGACGTCAACAGTGCCAGGGTGACGTCATCAGGTAAGCCAGTGAGATATGAACGGGAGAAGGAAAAGTTTTACGAGAGAAAGTCCAGATTGAGCCGTGAGGGTGGAGCGAAGGAACGCCTCACAATAAAGTGCTGATTGCCCCGTGCTAACAACAATACAAACTGAGGCTTCTTTGTGGCGCTGCGTCGACAAACATTGAAGGGATAAAAGTGGGATGATGGGCGGGCGAGGAGGCACGTGCATCCACCCACCCTGGTGACTGTATGGATAGACATGAGCCAATGAATTAGGGAGAAGCGAAGGAGTAAGAGCTGATGTTTTGATCTCATGATAAGTATTAGAGGAGAAGGTGGAGAAGGAGGAAGAGGAGGAGGAGGAATACATAGGAATACAAAGGAATAACAGACACCAGGAGACCTATTGGTCCATAACGAGGGTATCTGCTGAGCTGCATACTACTAACTATCAACTACATGTAAGAGGACAGTTGGAAAAGGATACATGTCACTAAAGAAGATAGGAACATGGAAGTTTCGTAGTGAAGAACGATAGGATATGAAGTATGCTAACTACAACTACCACTAACACTAATCGATCCGGGGGACTATAATATGAATTCGCAGGGGAGGAGGAGGAGGAGGAGGAGGAGGAGGAGGAGGAGGAGGAGGAGGAGGAGGAGGAGGAGGAGGAGGAGGAGGAGGAGGAGGAGGAGGAGGAGGAGGAGGAGGAGGAGGAGGAGGAGGAGGAGGAGGAGGAGGAGAGGAGGAGAGTAGGAGTAGGAGAGGAGGAGGGATGTGACATGACAGTGAATTAATGGGAAGGATTGCAATGTATTAAGACGGAGCGGCAGGCCAGGCGACGAGCTGGCCTGAGTAAAGTAACACACACACACACACACACACACACACACACACACACACACACACACACACACACACACCCTAAGTAATGAACACAAGGCGCACTAAAGACATTGATCAACCACACAGCGAGGGCAGGCGACCCGTGTGCGGCGAGCGGCAGGCGGTCACAAGCAGGTCGCATTCTTGGTCCCGCGACAGCCAGGACACACGGGGCGGGGCTCAGGGTACCAACACGGGGACAATAATATCGGCCTGTAATTTGGAGTAGCGCCGCAGGCCACAACGTTATATATGAGGTAATTGTATGTCCTTAATGTGGCCTTACGCGGTACATCCAGGGTCACACACACACACGGTAAGACAGTCACACACACACACACACACACACACACGGTAAGACAGTCACACACACACACACGGTAAGACAGTCACACACACACACACACACACACACGGTAAGACAGTCACACACACACACACACACACACACGGTAAGACAGTCACACACACACACACACACACACACACACACACACACACACACGGTAAGACAGTCACACACACACACACACACACACACACACACACGGTAAGACAGTCACACACACACACACACGGTAAGACAGTCACACACACACACACACACACACACACACACACACACACACACACACACACACACACACACACACACAGTCACATACACACACACACACACAGTCACATACACACACACACACAGTCACACACACACACACACACGGTAAGACAGTCACACACACACACACACACACACGGTCAGAGAGCAAGTCATGATGGCCCGGAATACACTTGTTTAAACAATTACACACTCACTACTTACTACAACAACCTCGCCCGACCACGACTGTCCTGTTAATTGCGTAGCCTTCCTTGCTCCAACAACACCGCCGCACCAACGCGCCTCTAAAACAACCGGGGACATTAATCGAAATTAGGTGCGACGCGCTAACCACCGGGCGGGCGTTGTACAGTGATAAAGATCCCTAATGACTCAACTTCTTTCGTGGGTCTCGATAACCAGTGCAAGCTTTAGCCTCCCATTCACCTCCTCTTTATACTCATCTCGTCTCCTATTCCCTTCATCTTCCTCTCTTCTAATCCTTCTTTTCCCTATCCTCTACGTTTTCTTTCTCTTTATCTACCTTTCGTTTTTTCTCCCACGCCCTCTTCTCTCCAGTCCCTATTTTCCTACGCCTCTTCCTCCTCTATATTTTGTATCGGATCTTCCCCTTCCTTCCTTGGTGCGTTCATCATTTTTAGTGTTTTGTCTGGGAATGCAGTGCGGGTGAAGGTAATCGAAAGGTCGTCTCGCTGATAAGCTCCACCTGTCCTCGCTGATACAGACACACAGAGATGCTTGAGTGAT
This sequence comes from Chionoecetes opilio, assembly GCA_016584305.1. Classification (NCBI taxonomy): domain Eukaryota; kingdom Metazoa; phylum Arthropoda; class Malacostraca; order Decapoda; family Majidae; genus Chionoecetes; species Chionoecetes opilio. Next base: position 339,216 of record JACEEZ010020100.1, read on the forward strand.
AAGAAACAGCGGAAAAATACACCTACATTACGTATCTCATATCTTTCGTTTTGGAATACTACATGGCGGTGAAAACAGGCCGTAATGGATACCCGTTCATAAATTCAGAAACTAAGATGTCATATGGATTAATAATTATATTCACGCGTTCTGCTGCCAATAATAACTTGCAACAGTTGTATAAAGAAAATACTATGTCCACACCTCAAAGGCTAGCATTTCTATGTACAGCAGTGTATATATTGCCCACATGTATATATCATATTTTATTTGCTTTAGTACTTAAGTTCATTCCTGTTGTTGTCTTTCCTGTATGCGTTCGGGTGTGAATAAAATTATCATCATTATTATTATTATTATTATTAGTGCCACAGTTCCGCGAGTGGATTGAGAATGGCACTGCAACAGCAAGCATCCAATAGCGAGTGTTAGGCGTGTGTCTGCGAGCCTTGGCGACTTCTGCGTCCAGATGGAAGGTTGAGGCTCATAAAGGTGCAGTGTTACCTCCCCTCAATACAACTGTCGCCTGCACTTATAGTCATTAATTCTAGTATTTAATTCAAGTTTTGTCCCCTCGCCTCCCCTCGGGGCCAGTGTTTAGGTGGGTGACTGAACTGTAAGATGAAGGGCAGCCAACGGACTCTTTCTAAACTAAATTCTTTCGCTGGAACAAACGATTCTCTGCTTGACGTGTGATCTGCAACATGAACTGCCTTCAATACACAGACTTCATCACATTAACAATATCAATCAAATTACTTGCGATGTGATACAAAGCTTTGCACCAAATACACAATAGTGGCAACACGTGGCAGTGATCATGGCATCGTAAAAAGCCTGATTGAGTGTGAAAGGCACCACTTTTACAGCTATAATGAGGCCCGACCCGCTATCGTGCACACCCCCGGGCAAGTGTTACGCTGCGCCATGAATACAAACACGTCATTGCGTTGCCCAGGCTCGGCCGCCGCCTGCCTCCCTGACATACATCCCCGACCACAAATGAGGGACACACTTGCACCCGGCCTGGCCCGCGTCCTGAGTGGCGGTATGCAAGGATGTGGTCAACACTCAGACGCCGCTGCATAACATTATCCTCAAAGTGTTCGTAAAATAAACATATAAATTTGAACACTTAATCAGTTTCCTATGTTTTATATTCATCGGCATATCCCTCCCGTTACTCCGCGGCCGAGGGTGAGGTGCACGCTAATCACCACAGGCCGCAAGGGGCTGCCGGCGCCTCGTAATTGGTATACACCTTACCACTTTCCTTCTCATTACGATATTGTCTTGTGCAGCAAATCCCACATACTTTTTACAGTATATGATTTAGAGCGTCGGCCATGCAGACATCCGCGTTCTCTCTTCTCTCTCTCTCTCTCTCTCCTCTCTCTCTCTCTCTCTCTCTCTCTCTCTCTCTCCTCTCTCTCTCTTCTGTACCGGTGTGTACGTAGTGTTGCGTCATCATAGACACACGTGGTCTCGGCAACACACAGGTGCTTGCCAGTCACGCAGCCAACAGTCCCCCCTCCCTCCCCCACACCTCTGTCCCCTACCTTCCCCTTCCCCCCACCACACACACAAAACCTCAAACAGTGTTAAAAACTTCATTTCAAATCTTGAAAAAGAGAGAGAGAGAGAGAGAGAGAGAGAGAGAGAGAGAGAGAGAGAGAGGAGAGAGAGAGAGAGAGAGAGAGAAGAGAGAGAGAGAGGAGAGAGAGGGAGGAGAGAGAGAGAGAGAGAGAGAGAGAGAGAGAGAGAGTAACACCTGATCAAGGGGAGGTGAGGCCAGGGAGGGGCTGTATGTCCACCATGAGAGGGTGTCCAGTGCCTGCCCGCCATCAAGTTTCGCCTGGGTGTCAGCGTGGCCACCGAGACTCTCTCTCGGTGGCCACGGTATCAGGCGGCGGCTGCACCACTGTCTTGCCGCCGCCCCGCTCATGACTGCAGGCTGCGGAAACTGACTGGACGCTTTGCTGGCCATTAAGGTGTGTGTGTGTGTGTGTGTGTGTGTACGTGTGTGTGTGTGTGTGTGTGTGTGTGTGTGTGTGTGTGTGTGTGTGTGTGTGTGTCCGTTTTTCTCCTTCCCGGAAAAATTCACTATGTAATTGTTTCAGTTAACTCCTTCCTTTACTTTCTTAGCGATGACTTTGCTGTTCTGAAAGGACGTTCATCCTTTCCTCTCCTTCCGTTCACGTGATTCCGCCGCA
>JACEEZ010020100.1:346428-366428 GCA_016584305.1 Chionoecetes opilio
GGTAAATTCACTTGGGGTGAATAGGAAGGACCTTAAACTCTATGTCATGGTATCATACGTTTTGACCTCTATGCTTAGTATGTAGTAATTTGTATGTTGTTGCCAGCTTTAGTTTTGTTGTCTTTGGGCTGTATTTAGTTTAGTTTGTTGTTTGTGTATTTATGTTGGATATGTTTGACCTGTGCTGCTGCCCGTGTTTTACGTTTTTTTCTTTGTGTATTATGTGTGTGTTTTTCATTTTGGATTTTTTTTTACATGTGTTGTGTGTTTTTTGGTGTAGTGTGTTGTTGGTGTGCTGTGGTTGATAATTGTCTATCTTCGTGTGTCTTCGACTGTGGCCTCTCGTGTGGTGTCGTGTGTACCACAGCTTGCAGCTATTCGTGGGTAGTAATGATTGTGAGGTTTGTCGTCGGTGTGTGTAATGGGCGGGATTTGGCGCGTGTGAGAGTGTCTGACGTGTTTGTTTGCACGTCGTGAGTGAGTGTGTGTGTGTGTGTGTGTGTGTGTGTGTTGTGTGTGTGTGTGTGTGGTGTGTGTGTGTGTGCGTGTGTGTGCGTGTGTGTGTGTGTGTGTGTGTGTGTGTGTGGTGTGTGTGTGTGTGTGTGTGTGTGTGTGTGTGTGTGTGTGTGTGCGTGTGCGTGTGTGTGTGGAGTTTCAGGTTGGATAAGAGGAACAGTTCAGTGTGGATGAAGCACCCGCCCCCCGCTGGTCCCCTACAAGCATCGATAACGAACTGAAACACGTGGATATAAAAACCCTCACAGAATACGTTTATATAAGCCTGGCGATATGCGTTATCAGATGCGGCGATAAGTGAGGCACGGCGGGATGTGGCCGGCCCTGCGTGTGAGCCTCAGGGAAGCAAAGGTAAACACCACGCCTGCCTCGGACAACCACACATCACTTTTTTAATACACCATAGGAAAAAAAAAAGAAACCTTTGTAAATATGTGGACTTGTGCATATTTGTACACGCCGCTGCCTGACTTCTTCCCGGCCATTGGAGCGACGCGCGTCTTGGCAAACACCCCAGCGTTACCTTCGTCAATAAATGTATTAAATCCCACCTCGCCCAGTGTGAAGCCAGGACGGACGGACTCATGCTTTTTTTTTTACATCACAAAGGACTGGCCAAGGGCAAAAAAAAAAAGAGGTAGCAAAAAGCCCGCTTGTTGCCATTACATAGTCGCTTACAGGCATTCCTCATCAGACTGCCCCGAGGAAAGTGCCATGAGAACAAACATGTCAACAACCAGAACAAGAAAGACAAGTCATCTCGAGACACCACTGCATGGAAGTAGTGGACCAGATCTACTTATATGCCAAAGAGGCCACCACACTAACTGTCTGTCTCCTGAGTGAGATGTCAACCTACTTTAGCTCTTCTTGTTTATACTTGACACTCTCTCCATGTATACAGTGTGTGCAGACTCATGATGTAATTTGCTTCTCTTGGATAAATACATGAGTTTGACAACGCAAGTATATTTTACCATAGGAGCACATGAGTTCCCCTCAGCCGCACTGCCTTCGTAACTCCTGAAAGGCACCGACGAGGGACAATTATTGGGATAATTTCCTCTTATCTTGGCGAGAAAGATATTACGAGGGTGTTCAGCCGACATCCGGGTGAGAGGTGGTAGTTGTGGTTACAGAGGAGCAGAGGACGTGAGTGAAGGTTTGCTGAGAGGCTGAGGCGAAGGCAGCACCGAGACACTGTTACTCATGCTGCAAGCCGGGCTATGGAAGGTAAATACAACTGCAGGAAAACAGAGAAAAGAATGCAAGTGCACCGTCACTAATCGTCTAAGCTTGTGTTATTAAAGGTACAAGGCAGTGCGGGAAATGCAGGAAAAGAATGTGAGAGAAAGGACCGTTGTGGGGTGAAGGAGGGCGGCGCGGCGGCCACAGGAGGGAGTCTTGCACACACACGCACGCACGCACACGCGCGCACACACACACACACACACGCATACACACACACATACACACACACAACACAAGGCAAGACTCAAAGACTGAACGAAAGTTTTTATCGAAGCATAAATAGCGCCCAACGGACCGGATGGAAAATTTCATGTCAAGAAAATACATTATGCGACGGTTCTCCCGCGGCAGCGCGGTGTAAAAACTGATTCATGTCAAAACTTTTCCGGAGAAAATCGGGAAGCGTGTTGCGTGAGACATTAGTCATTGAGTGTGTGTGTGTGTGTGTGTGTGTGTGTGTGTGTGTGTGTGTGTGTGTGTGTGTGTGTGTGTGTGTGTGTGTGTGTGTTATTCACCCATGGTCTTGTCCACGCGAGCTGGCTCGCGATCGCCAGTTTCACCCTCTCAGTGCGAGCTTGGAGCTCATTATTACCGATCTTTGGGCAATGCTGGGACCTCACACACCACACACCCCCATCCCCTTGCTCAAGGGGGACAGTACCGCCCGAATTTCACAGTGGAAGAATCCCCGGGAATGAGCGGGGTCGGGGATCGAAAGCCGGACCACAGAATGCTGTCGGGCGCCCTAACCAACTGAGCCACACGGACGAGTAGTGTGTGTGTGTGTGTGTGTGTGTGTGTGTGTGTGTGTGTGTGTGTGTGTGTGTGTGTGTGTGTGTGTGTGTACGTTATACAGGAGGTAACGTATGACAGGCACATCTCAAACTCACATTATCAGGTGCTTAACAACAGAATGGTTTGGGAGGATTGCCACTCAAACAATACACCAAGGAAAGTGAGTCCAAATGGCATGAGAGAGAGAGAGAGAGAGAGAGAGAGAGAGAGAGAGAGAGAGAGAGAGAGAGAGAGAGAGAGAGAGAGAGAGAGAGAGAGAGAGAGAGAGAGAGAGAGAGAGAGAATGGGAAAGAGAGATAGAGAGATAGAAAGTTTGTGTTCGACAGAGAAAAAAAAATTAGTTAAATAAAACACGAGCAAATCACGTGAAAAATATCTTCGAGTGAGATATTTTTTTTTATCACCACCACAAGGCCTATCTTTCCCCCATCGAGATAAGGCCTACACTAGACTTGTGGGATCCCCGCAGATACGGATACAAAGGTCAAAAGGGCTCGGCAGTTCGAATTTTTTTTGTGGTAATTAACTAAAGAAATATCTGAGTCTGGTTTTTTAAGCTTTATTTGTCATGAGAGGAGAGAGAGAGAGAGAGAGAGAGAGAGAGAGAGAGAGAGAGAGAGAGAGAGAGAGAGAGAGAGAGAGAGAGAGAGAGAGAGAGAGAGAGAGAGAGAGAGAGAGAGAGAGAGAGAGAGAGAGAGAGAGAGAGAGAGAGAGAGAGAGAGAGAGAGAGAGAGAGAGAGAGAGAGAGAGAGAGAGAGAGAGAGAGAGAGAGAGAGAGAGAGAGAGAGAGAGAGAGAGAGAGAGAGAGAGAGAGAGAGAGAGAGAGAGAGAGAGAGAGAGAGAAGAGAGAGAGAGAGAGAGAGAGAGAGAGAGAGAGAGAGAGAGAGAGAGAGAGAGAGAGAGAGAAGAGAGAGAGAGAGAGAGAGAGAGAGAGAGAGAGAGAGAGAGAAGAGGAGAAGAGAGAGAGAGAGAGAGAGAGAGAGAGAGAGAGAGAGAGAGAGAGAGAGAGAGAGAGAGAGACTAACGGAGGGTGCCTGTTATCAGTGGTTACATTACCGGGTAGATTGAGTCTAGTGCCACTCTCTCTCTCTCTCTCACTGATAACACACACCACACACACACACACACACCACACACACACACACACACACTGCCTATACCTCATACTAGTTACGCAAATTCATTAATTTATTAAAACACAATGAAGTCATATAATGCTTAACTCCATTACCTATCAATCTATACGTATCTTTCTATTCATGAGTATTTATCAAGCTATCAACCAATCGATCTATCTATCGGTCTATAAAAATTTCCGCATTTCTGATTAAATAAAAGAGAAAACCAACATTGCTTTCAAATAATACTGTTTTCCTTGACACATACTTTTCTTTAATCAAAATTCACCATTGATGCGTGATATGCAAGGCACGAGAGAATAAGAATAGGTGAAGATTAAGAGACAGGAAGGAGATGTGAAAACAAAGGGAAGGAAGAGAGAGGAGGGAGGGAGAGGAGGAGGGGTGCTTCACATGCCCTGTGGAACCTCTTAACTCACACCCCGCGTACTGCAACAGTGTAGGGGGGGAGGGGGGGGAGAGGGGGGGGGAGGAAAGGTGAGCAAAAACCAGCTATTTATATCCAGGTGCACAGGAGGAGAAAGTCTTCGCTACACTCCTCGGGTCCCCATGTATGTACGTATACGTGTGTGTGCATGTGTATGTATTAACCCAGTTGTGTTTACCTGTAGTTATAGCATAGAAAGGGCCTGAGTATTGACTGGCGTGGCTCTGTCTCCGTATCTGTGTTTAACAAGTTTTTTTCCCTGATGTTGATGCACTTTTTGCCGCTCTCACCTTCTGTTCCAGTCCATTGCAAGCGTCTATACTTCTAGGGGGGAAAGCTTTACTTCTTTGTGTTATTCAAGCATGTTTCTTCTCCTATTTGTGTCCTTATGTTCTCTTAAAATTTAATATCCAGCCTCTTTTTGTCCTCTTAAAAATAGGTATTTTCTGGCAACTTCTAACTAATTTACCAATTTATATGCAATAACTGAATCTCCTCTGATGCTTTATTATTCATTCATATCGTGATTTACTGTTATTGCAGATAATATTTCATGGCTTTCAAAATGGCTAATACATCAATTTACGTATATGTGACAATATACTTTGGTGAAATTCTGACCGCTGAATATTGGCCCAGGAATTTTGGCTAGTAAGTTTTCGTCATCTTGCTGCGTAATTATTATATATTCCTAAAGGAAATATGTATAGAAGTAAAGTTATGAAGGTTGTTGAGTTTTAACCACACACGGACGAGGCAAGTCCCTGAGCCAGCAAGGCGCCAGGAGGTGTTGCCTGGGTGTGTTGTTATGGGTGTGTTGGCGTCAAGTCTTCCCTTGGGTTGCCTCACCACGGCCTGTGTGTGGCAAGACAATGCACCACCACGAGGATGTGACGCCTGGCACTATTGTCCACAACCTTCAGGACACACGGAAACCCTGCCATCAGTATGCAGCTCGTGCAGGTTATCATGACAAACATATTCTTTTACAACTTGATCTTTCTTGCACGTGCGTCGTGCCATTCAAGAAAGAGTCACGGGCAGAGCATATGATACAAGTCAACAAGAACAACATCAGGCATCCCTATTACTCGAACACACACTCAACTTTCCTTTAAAATCACACGTACGATCAATATATTTTCTTGAATTACTTTCATATTTCTTACTGTCTCAGATGGAGCAGCTCAGACTCCCTCACCCTCGCCGCGCCGCGCCTCTCAGCAGTGTGGTCTGGAAGCCTCATCTCCCTTATCCCGTAGACCTGGAGGCGTGTTGCCCTCTCATTCATCCAATTCATTCTGTCCCCTACACTCTTTTAGCCGAGTGCATGTTTGGTCCTCTAGCATGACATGATTCCTTAACACCATACTCTATCTCTTCCCGAGGTCCTCCCCTTCACCTCTCACTTCAGTGTTCACACATAACATATTGCATCACAACTTCCTCCTTATCCACAAATGTGTATACAAATCTCTTTACAAACTATGTCTATTTCAGCAAGTTTCAGTTCCCCCATTGTTCTTCAGTGTGTGTCAAGCCAGTGTTCTCAAGCTCTCTATTTCCTGGATTGAGTCATGCGTCCCCTGCCTGCCCCGCACACCCGGCACACCAACACACTCGCACAATCCCAGTTCCTTTTTTCCCCTCCCGTTACCTAACTCCCTCTGTATAGCTGCCCCTTTTTGCCTCCTATCCTTGACTTCCTCTCCACCTAAATGGCTCACTTGCGCCTTCAGAGTTGTTTAATCGACACTCAAGTAACGAAATACCCGCCTCACCCAGCGGTTACCATTCAGGGTATTTCACCACCTCTTTATTTTAGATCTTGACTGCATCTCAAGGCTACACTTAAAGATAAAGATAAAGTGGTCTATAAAGTCTTAACTACGCAGGTCGCCTCTGATTCAGGAATATGTCTATTAGTTTCGAGAAAAAAAGGTCACACGTTAAGCATATCTACTCCACTATATAGTGAACAACACCCCTTTGATCTTTAACTCTTGGAAAACAGCTCACCACGTCCCTTGATACGAGTACAGGTAAGCGAGGCACTTTAGGTCTTAAAAACTACCTTGTGATCTCATCGATTCCAGGTAACTTTTTTTCTTTTTCTTTTTACATCACAAAGGACTAGCCAAGGGGAAAGAAAGAAGCACCAAAAGGCCTGCTTAGTTGCCAGTCCCTGTAAAGAAGACAGTAAGAGAATATAGCTAGGGGAGTGGGGCAATATATTCCAGGTGTCTTTTCACTTCTCTCTTGAAGAAATTTAAGTCTTATGAAGGTGGAAAAATATAAACAGCTAGAGAGTTCCAGAGATTACCAATGAAAGGGATGAAAGAGTGAAGATACTGGTTAACTCTTGCATTAGGATGATGGACAGAATAAGGTTGAGCATGAGTAGAAAGTCTTGTGCAGCGAGGCCACGGGAGGGGGGGAGGCATGCAGTTAGCAAGTTCAGAAGAGCTGTGAGCATGAAAATAACGGTAGAGGATAGCAAGAGAAGCAACATTGCGGCGGTGATTTAAAGATTGAACACAGTCAGTCCGATCGACAGTAGATTGCTTTTTACGGTAACCGTACTGACGATCAGATAGAAGATTGCGAGCAGATAGATGCTTAAGAATCTTATTAGTATAAATCTAAAAGCCTTAGAAAGGCCCTAAGAAGTCAAAGCTATAGGACGGTAGTTTGAAGTATTAGAACGGCCACCCTTCTTAGGAACAGGTTGGATGTGAGCAAACTTCCAGCAAGAAGGAAAGGTGGAAGTAGATAGACAAAGACGGAAAAGTTTGACCAGGCAAGGTGCAAGCACAGAAGCACAGTTTATAAGAACAATAGGAGGGACTCCGTCAGGACCGTAAGCCTTCCGAGGATCTAGGCCTGAAAGGGCAAAGAAAACTTCATTACGAAGAATCTTAATATCAGGCATAATACAGTCACAGGGTGGAGGAGAAGGAGAAACAAGCCCTTCATCAACCAGAGTGGAATTTTCAGCAAAGGTTTGAACGAAGAGTTCAGCTTTAGAAGTAGATGAGACAGCTGTGGAGCCATCTGGGTGAAGCATAGGAAGGAAAGATGAAGAAAATTGTGAGATATGTTATTAGCTAGATGCCAGAAGTCACGAGCAGCGTTTGATTCAGAAAGATTTTGACATTTTCTATGAATGAAGGAGTTTTGGGTAAGTTGATGAAAAGATTAGGCATGATTACGGGCAGAAATATAAAAGGGCATGAGTTTCAGGAGATGGATGGTTACGGTACCGTCTGTGAGCTGCCTCTTTATCTTGGACAGCATGAGAACAAGCAGAGTTAAACCAAGGTTGACGGGCTTTAGGATTAGAGAAAGTGTGTGGAATGTATGCCTCCATGCCAGAGACAATGACCTCAGTTATGCGCTCTGCACAAAGAGATGGGTCTCTGACATGGAAGCAATAATCACTCCATGGAAAATCAGTCCTCCCACTTAGAACATGAAATGAAATGAAAGGGTTGAAATGCCAGAAGCACCTCCGCTGAGGTGGGTCCCGGGGCGGCAACGGAGCGATAGGACAGGCTACATAAATAAGATTGTGATCTGAGGAACCCAACGGAGAGTACAGTTTCACAGAGTAAGCAGAAGGGTTAGAAGTTAGGATAAAATCAAGAATGTTAGGCGTGTCTCCAAGGCGGTCAGGAATACGGGTAGGGTGCTGCACCAGCTGCTCTAGGTCTTACAAGGTTTACTTTCTTATAGATCTTTAAGACGTCGCTTGCTCATATTTTTTCTTCCACATCGTAAAATCTTAATCTGCTTACGGAATTTGCCACTGCCAGTCTTTCTTCTTACTTAAAACCTTACAAAAGTAATGACCTTCTTTCCCTCAACATCCTTCCCCTCTAATACCTCTCCACCTGTATAAAAACAAAAACTTCTGACAACTGCATTTATACACTTTATAGCATTAGACATTTCCTGACAAAATAGCTCCTTAATTTCGTTTTTTTATATACTATTATCTCCCTCTTTCTTTCGCTTTACCTTTCATCTCATTCATCATATTCTATTCAGACTACTTAACAGCATTACTTCTGTGCAGCATTGGTTGTATACATATATTTTCTCTTCCTCTGCCAGCTGTTCCCTGCCCGTGCCTCCCTCTTCCTTTACCACTATTCTTCCTGCCACACACTACTTATGACAAACTATTTACTCTCATTAAAACACACAACTTAAACGAAACCATTACCTACATTGAAAACCATGCTTTATATAACATACTCGACCTTATCTGCCTTGAAATGATATATAATACTGTTATTAAACAGCAGCTGCACGTCCCCATAGCATGTATCGCTGTTATATAGATGAGAACGTGACCAGATGCCACGAGCCTTACAAGAATAAATAGCAAGGCACCTTGGGGACCAGCATTTCAGGTAATGAATGGAAGACCTAAGTGACTCGCGCAGACTCAGCACCTCCCACCCACCCACCCACTGTACACACGACGTGGTGACTAATGTTGGAGGGAAAAAGGACATGACCGCTACTTATGTCTCCTTCATAAGATATGAAACATTCTATAAAACCCCCGGCGCCGCGCGGGAGACTGTGCACACAGTGTGCAACCCCGTCAGGAGGGTAAAGCATGGCAGGATCGGTCAAGCGGCGTGACCTGCTGGACCTAAATCACCTAGGACATGTTTAGCTGAGGTGTGGAATGGTTTACCTGGTCATGTTGTGACCTGGGCGGCTTGCCGAGCACCAGCAGGTCCCGCAGCAGTGACGGCGAGGGCTTGATGTCCTGATGATCGCCGGGAGTGGGAGCGACACAGCGGAAGGCGCTGCCCTCCGAGGGCACCACACAACTCGAATCGCTGTCAGAAAACTGGTGTGGGTCGGGAAGCCCTTCGAGGCTGTGGCAGCCGTCCTCCGGGGTGAGGGGCGGCGCCAGGTGCGCCCCGGGACCCTGCAGGCTCTCCGAACCAACGCTGCTAACACACGGCGACGAGGCGGGTGTGTAGCGCACCAGTGTGGAGATGGAGGGCAGGGGCGTGGTGGAGGGCGGCACGGGAGAGGCGAGAGGGAGTGGTGAGGACAACAGCCCCTGAGGAGGGCGGATATTAGGGGAGGGGGAGGGCGGGGTTAGCTGCGGCACCACCTGAATCGCGGGCGTGATGGGATGATTGTGGGCGTGTGGGCGGAGCGTGGTGAGCTCTCCTGTCTCAGAGTCTCGGATGTGGGGCGGTTTGAGGCCCAGGAAGTCTTTGAGGAAGGCCCAGTCGTCGGTCACCTCGTCGGTGAGGCTGAGCATGCCCCGGAAGTGCGCCGCCACCACATCCACCTCCCCGCCCTCTCTGCTCCACTCACTGGTTCCGAGGCCCCCAGCGGCCTCTCCTTCCACAGGTGCGCCCCTCGCGCCCGCCTTCTCCCTCTCTCCGCCACCCCCGGAGGTGTTGGAACCCTCGCCCTCGGCGCCCACCACGAGCTGCAGATCTTCCAGCCCGCGCTCCACCGTTCCGCTGGCCCCGCCAAAATAGCTGATATGAGGAACCGCCTCTCCTCCACCTGTTCCACTTCGATCCACCACGCCGATGTGCACACTTTTCCACTTTGACTGTTTCAAGGATCACTGACCACAGGTCGCGCGATGGCACCCGCTCATCAATAGTTTCCTGCACGATGACAACTGTCAACCAGGACTGCTCTTTCCCTATCTATTTTGTATCCCTTTGTACTGACCAAGTAAAGCGTGCCTCAACAGATGTCTCTAATGCCGGTCAGTGCCACTGTACTTCTGTAATGCAAACGTGGAATACAGGGTCGGCGCTAGAGTGAGGTGGGCGGCAGGAGGGCGGTGGGAGCACCGGGCCAGACCGCCTCCCATGCAGACGTGGTCACTGGATGCCTCACACCACGATTACCTCTTCATAGGCGATGAACTGTTTTAACTCTAATTATCTTTCCTAGCGAGCGCCGACCAGGAGGGAAGGAGTGCTCGCTACATCCCGGGAACAAGCAGCGAAGGGCAAGCGGTCATGGCAGTCCCGGCGGCCGGGCGCACATGCTTCCATCTTGGAGGTGAAACACTCCGGTCACCTCCGCGGAACAACGACCTCACTACGACTGTTTGCGTGGCATCCAGTCTGGCCCACCATAAACACGTCCTCGTGGCACTGTCACCTGATAATTCCCAACAATTCGCCGCAAGTCTCGCTTTCTTGTTCCTTTTATTTACCGCAAGAGTCGTGACGATTGTGAAGACGGTCGCGGACACACTGAGCAGAGGGGACTCAGTGCACCTACAAGTTACAGCCTTATCTCCATTATCTCCACTATCTCCCACGATGACAGATGTAGCTCGCTAGTTTCTCTCTCCCGAGAAAGGAATTCTTAGTCGGCGAGTAATAGGAAAAAAATAAGGAATGAAGGAGCGCATGAAATGTCGTGTTGTCACTGTCCGTATACCGTTGCACCGGAGCCCAGGCGCCGCACGGAGCCAGCCACTCCCACGCCCGTCCCACGCCCGTCCCACGCCACTCCCGGAGCCCTCTCGTCTTTATTTTCCTCGGCCATTAATATCAATCATGACCACCTTGGATATTGTGAGCACTGATTGACTCGGCTCATGCTAAAAGAGAAAGCCGTGTCTTGGACGAGTCACGCAGCCACAAGGTTCTTGCGTGAGCCACCACGGTGTGAATTACTGCATGGTTCAGGCATTATATCACCAGCTAGGTGATTCAATTTCACGGAGTGATACATACAAAACTCATACAAAACCTTGAATCCGTAGCAAATATTAGTCATTATCGCTATTTTTCACAAAACTTGTGGTGGTGGTGTTAGTAGTGGTAGATTTGCCGAAGTATAACTACTGATGAGCTAAAAATAGGAAAACTCAATTTCTTGTGAGTTAGCGCGACGTTAGCGGGGAAGAGGGATGGAAGGGAGGGGAGGAAGGAGAGGAGGTGGGTGGGGAGAGGGGAAGGGGGGGGGGCAGCACTTCCCTGTTGTAGGTTCACACACAAGGCTGGCGTCCCACAAGACTCCCATCAAACGAACACCTTCATGCCACCTCCTACACCTTTAATTTCCAGGGGCATCTTTTGAGAGCGGGCAAACCACAATACATGAGGGAGGGAGGTATCCCTCCCATCCACCCATCCACCCACCCATCTCCACACCATGCCCACACTCCCACTTTCTCCACCCCGTGCTCCACACACTTTGTCATCCTCTTCCACCCTGAACACAACCACCTCTATTTTCCGCATCCTTCACGACATGCTCCACCTTCCTCATCTCTTGACTCCACATCACTGTCTCCACACTGCCATTACTCCACACTGCCATTAATACATCCATGTGATCCAGTTGTCTACTTTTTTTTTTTACGTTGGAGCATATAACGCCTGTAAGTTATTATTATCGTCTTAAGTCTAGTATCATCTCTCTCTCTCTCTCTCTCTCTCTCTCTCTCTCTCTCTCTCTCTCTCTCTCTCTCTCTCTCTCTCTCTCTCTCTCTCTCTCTCTCTCTCTCTCTCTCTCTCTCTCCGGTAGCGGGACAGACGGATATGAACGAGGCGCTGTAGCTACACTCTTCCTCCTGCAGGCCCGTCGCGCCCGCACCCCGCCAGTAAAATCTTCCCGCCAGACCACAGCACGTCCCGTCCCAGCCCGGGGAAAAAAACTGTGCAGGTGGAGTTGACTTGGATGTGGTCTGTCGCCTCGCAAGTTCCCCCCCCCCCCTTCCCATCCCCCCCCTCTCACATACGGTTGGATGATCGGCAGGGCAGGCACACACACGCACGCACACACGCACTCCCTCCCTCCCTCCCTCACCCACTCACACACACACAAATGGTTTGGTGCTCTATATAGTTATTGAAGATACTATTTTCTCTCTCTCTCTCTCTCTCTCTCTCTCTCTCTCTCTCTCTCTCTCTCTCTCTCTCTCTCTCTCTCTCTCTCTCTCTCTCTCTCTCTCTCTCTCTCTCTCTCTCGCCCCACAAGCACCACAGCCCCTCACGAGCGACAAACAGCCACACACTGACTTCTACAACCTTATTGCTGCTCACTTTACAAAGCCGTGACGCAAGCACGTCAATCACAGGCAGAGTACCGTAATGGTTATCGGATATTTGCATTTAGTGGGAATAAATCTTCAATTGACATGCTATTTCTTGCTTGTTAACTGTAAATGCAAAGGACGCGAGGAGATGAACGCGCACTAAATAAAAATAAAACACAAAAAACACTATTTCAGGCCCTCTAAATAAAACAGAAATATCACGAAAGAACTTAACACACCGAAACCTGAGAACACGCAACGTCTGTGTATTTAGTCATGTATACATCACGATACGCCTTGCTTAAACTGGTCATTAATAACGTCATAAATTGGAGGAACGCGTGACTGCCTAGCTTGTATCTCACTTTATGCGTCACAAATAATTATTATGATCAAGGAAGCTCTCAGAGGCTCCGCTACATGCGAGGGTGTCCTGGTGGTGGTGGTGGTGGTGGTGAGGTGAGGGTGGTGGTGAGGGTGGTGGTGGTGGTAATCTTCCATCAGTGAATAGTTATGTTACAAAGCCATGAAAAGGTGAGTGATAATTTCCAGCAAAATGATTTCCCTCCCTTTCCTGACCGTTGCCTCGCCCTGCTGAAGCCACACTGACCTTCACACCACCGTCACCGCCGCTACCCTGGTGGTGGTGCTTCTTATCCTACAACAACAACAACAACTACTACTATACACTACTATTACAATTACCACCATCAACACCGTCACTATAGCTACAACTACTACATACTACTACTACTACTACTACTACTACTACTACTACTACTACTACTACTACTACTACTGCTACTACTACTACCATGCACTACCGTCCAACTACTACAAGTCTGACTTATTGAATGAGTATCATAAATCATAACATTTCAACGAATGCAACCGTAGCCTCCCTCTAGTTCCTGTTCCCATCCAGGAATCGAAGGCTGCTGATATTTTGGTACTACTTTTTATTTTCACTGTGAAATAAGCAAATGTAAATATTTTCAGCCAAATTGAGTTTTCAGCTGACCAATTAGAAAATAAATGAATGGATGAATGACATGAGGGTGAGTTTCCTGGGCGGGGAGGTCAAGACGCCTTCAACCCTTGGTCCATCCAGGGTTTAGTGACGCGTCCTCGTGGCGATCACTCCCTCCTCCCTTCAGTGTCTGTCGCTCTTTTTTTTCAACATCACAAAGGACTGGCCAAGGGCAAAACAAAAAAAGAGGCAACAAAAAGCCCACTTAATTGCCAGTCCCTATAAAGAAGACTTAAGAGAATATAGAAAGAAGGTCAGGCCAATTTAGTACGGGAGGTGTCTTGTCACTCCTCTCTTGAAGAAATTTAAGTCGTAGTAAGGTGGAAAAATAGAATCAGAAAGAGAGTTCCAGAGTTTGACTGAATTTCAATAACTTCTCTCATGTTTTGCGACCCAAATGCGACCTTCCCTTTCAGGTGAGAGGACGGGAAGGGATGAGGAGGAATGGGTGGCGGGTGAGCGGAGGAGGGAATACAAAGGAATACAAAGGAAGAACAGACAGCAACAGCCCTACTGTGCCAAACGAGGCTGCCTGTGTGACTATTTTCTACCACTATAGTTTCTACGTTTTAAGAGTAGCAAAGTTGAAGGTTTGAAGGAGGAACAGGAAAGTTGAAGGGAGGAGGAGAAAGAGGAAGTAAGGGGTTGACGCCCCCCCATCCAAAAGCTCCCCAGCCGGTTGGTTCCCAGGCCGCCTTCCCAAGACGAGTTCTCTGTCTGTCTGTCTGTCTGTCTGTCTATATGTCTTACTTTCACGCCACCCTTCGCCACGATCGCCAGTCACTGCTTGGAAAAATGTCTGGGAAAAAATTAAAAACCGTCTAGTCCAAACTTAACCCCAAATCAGTAAAGCGTGATATTATTCCTTCCACATTCCGACATTTCCTTTGTATTATTTTTTTTCCTAAGCAGGGAAAGCTTGCCCCACGCGCCCCCCTTTTCCCGGGCGAGACAGATACAGTTAGGTTGTGCACACGGAAGCTTCTCTGCCGTACCTTTATCACACGTGCCGTACCTTCACTCCCATCGAGGGGCAGCTTTGGCGGGAGTTTGCAGACCGCCGGAAATCTGGATTGTATAGTGTTGACTTTTTTGTATGTGTGGTATACCCATACGAGAGAGAGAGAGAGAGAGAGAGAGAGAGCGAGAGCGAGAGAGAGGGAGGGAGGGAGAGAGGGGGAGGAGGAGGGGGAGGGAGAGAGAGAGAGAGAGAGAGAGAGGAGAGAGAGAGAGAGAGAGAGAGAGAGAGAGAGGAGAAGAGAGAGAGAGAGAGAGAGAGAGAGAGAGAGAGAGAGAGAGAGAGAGAGAGAGAGAGAGAGTCTGTGAGTGACTTGATTTGGAAAGAAAAAATAAAACCGGTGGGCCACTTGACACACAGTCACTCCAGTTATTGACTTCTGACTACACCTCCTCCTCCTCCTCCTCCTCGACGCTCCACCTTTGAATATTTAATCAAAATTAATTTACGAAGAGAAATTATATTGTTTTTCTTGGAAATTCACAAGAGTTGTGCCGTTAGGTTGAGGTCGCTTTCGTTTTTGAGCTGAACACGTCATTTCTGCCACTCCATCAAGGAGAAGGAGGAGGAGGAGGAGGAGGAGGAGGAGGAGGAGGAGGAGGAGGAGGAGGAGGAGGAGGAGGAGGAGGAGGAGGATACCTAGACTTCGTAATAGTAATTGTAGCCAAGATAGTAGTAGTGGTAGTAAGAAATGTTGAGATAAAGTGGTCATATGTCTTCTAAAAACGGAAGCAGCAAGACCTCCTCCCTCCTCCTTCTCTGTCCCTTGGTCACGGCGATCCTCGGAATTCCTCATTCCTGGTCCGCACTGCCGCCTCCATAATATCCCATATCAAGCGCCTCCCCCCTGCTCGACGAGCTTACGAACGGGAAAGGAAGAGCAGGCAGGAGTGGAAAGGAAAAGAATTACCTCAAGTCACTGTTCGAGGAAAAACATCACATTGGGCATCCACTGCACAGCCCTCATGATTCTGTCCTCAATTGAAAGGACTCAACGCCCTGTGCTTCGACTGAGGCATCATCGAATTTCCTTTAAGTAATTGGCACGACCTTACAGTGTATGGGCGCATAAGAAAGAACAAAATTACCTAAGCAGTTAGGCTATGAATGGCAATCCTCATAATCGTTTCTGGCTCAGGGACAAAAAGTATAATAATGATAATAATAAAGAAAGTCTTTGGCAGCTTACATGGTGTACCCAAATAATCACCATGACCTTCTGGCCCTGCATAGTGCATATTGTAATCGTTTTTGGCGCTCACAAAAATAATAATAATGATAATAATAAAGAAAGTCGTTTGGCGTTCATGGTGTACCAATAATCACCTCAGCCCTTCATCCCTCCATAGTGCATAGTTGTAATCGTTTTTGGCGCTCACAAAAATAATAATAATGGTAATGATAATAATAATGATAGTCGTTTGGCGTTCATGGTGTAACAATAATCACCTCAGCCCTTCATCCCTCCACACCTGATCAGCAAGCCGGGGTGCCCTATCACCTGGGCCTCTTAATTCACTCCCTACCTGTTCTATCCACGAAAGGAAAACCTGACAGCATTAACCTCTTCACGCCCAGAACGTAATTTCCATTGTAATTTGGCGACCATTAGACGATTTTTAGTTCATATACGCAGTGTTTTATAGCTACGACCTGTTTAGCATCCGTGTTCTCTAGCTCATTTGGTATATTCATTTACTTTTCGTAATTTTATGGCTAACAACAGACATTTTTTATAGCAAAGGAAAGATCTGGGCGTGAAGAAGTTAACAGTTTTCCTTCCCTCCCTTATATCGCTCCTAGACCCGCACGCAGAACCCTTCCCGAACGTCTTACTCCCCCCGATAACCTCTCATACCACATGCAGCCCTCCCTCACAGCTCAGCACTCTTCAGCACTCATAATAGTCTCATAGCTCAGCACCCACCCCTCCCTCAGCACTCTACAGCACCCATAATAGTTTCACAGCTCCCTCAGCACTCTAAAACACCCATAAGTCTCAGCTCAGCACTCACACCCCCTTCAACACTCTACAGCACCCATAATAGCCTCACAGCTCAGCACTCAGCCCTCCCTCAGCACTCAGCACCCATAATAGTCTCACAGCACCTGCAACACTCCCTCACAGCTCAGCACTCATCCCTCCCTCAGCACTCTACAGCACCCATAATAGTCTCAGAGCACTTTTCTCAGCACGTACGAGGACCCACAGCACCTGCAACCCCGCCGCCACAACCTCACATCCTGCACACTTTCCGTTCTGCGATCCGTCTCTCGTAATTCATAACATGCGCCGCTTCCTCCATCCCCTCGGTCACCATTTCCCTTCCCGGCTTCCTAGCAGCGGCGTGAACGGAGTACTAGTGAGGTTATAACTTCCTTGGTGCGATGGAGGGGGTGGCGGGGCGGAGACGCAGGGTAATCGTAATGTCAGAGGGCGTACTGCACATACCTTGTCAGGGTACTGGTTGTCTAGGGGTGCATAACCTCGCCCGCTGTTGCTTTCTCTCTCTCTCTCTCTCTCTCTCTCTTGACACTCTCTCTCTCTCTCTTGACTATCTCTCTCTCTCTCTCTCTCTCTCTCTCTCTCTCTCTTCTCTCTTTCCCTCTTCTCTCTCTCTCTCTCTCTCTCTCTCTCTCTCTCTCTCTCTCTCTCTCTCTCTCTCTCTCTCTCTTCTCTTCCTCTCTCTCTCTCTCTCTCTTCTCTCTCTCTCTTCATATTCTTTCTACTTTACCCTTTTTCTTACCCTTCCTCCTCTCTCTCTCTCTCTCTCTCCTCTCTCTCTCTCTCTCTCTCTCTCTCTCTCTCTCTCTCTCTCTCTCTCTCTCTCTCTCTCTCTCATATCTAATGAGTCTGTCTTCTCAAGCGGAACATTTCGTCGCCGTGTTTTGATTGCGCACAAACAAGATTACTGAGCTTTACTGTGCCGCTCAAGGGTCATGAATTAAGGCTCTGGGGTTCACTGGGTCATTTTGGACAACTCTCTCCACCCAACCCTGCATGCCAGCCCGGCTATCCCCATTATCCCCTGCCACCACGGGTTATAAATTATTATCCATCAACATGCAGTATATCGATCAACATGCAGTATATCGGTCAACAGTAAAGTCTGCCACTATATAATGAATGATTTTTTTCCTTCACTTGGGAGTATACAGCTTAGGTGACTTAGTAGGTTACTTAGAGTTTAGGACTCTGAGTAACGTTCTTCAGTCCTCGGCAGGAGCGGCGTGCAGCCACGGACGCACACACAAATGCAAGAAGGACAGCGATCTATTTCTCATGAGCATCACTTTCATGACAAAAACCAAGCAAAAAAGCACGGTGTCGGAGAGAGGCGAGGCATGTGTTTCTCAAGGCAATTAATGCAACGACCACTGAATGTGTTAATGGCCACTCTTATCCTCAAGCACGAAACACTGCCAAGAACACGACGTGCGTGGGAAGCTTGCTAATGACGTCAGATGCATGACGCTGACAACTGCTCCTCTACGGCCTCCCCGCGAGGAACCCAACGACCTCCTCCCGCGCGAGGAGGCGGCGGCGGCGCTGAGGGAGGCAGAGCAGCGTGTAGAGTTCCACAGCCTGTGTTCCGCCAATCACGGTGTCGCTGCCGGGGTGTCCGACGCTCACACCCAAGGCTTCGTTAACACTCCTCTCGGTGTCACATCCAGGCACAATAACGTAAAGCAGAAAAAAAAAAATTGGCATTACTGTTGTTATCTATTTTCCATCATGACTTTTTACCGAAATAAGTTAATTGCAAAGATTTAAAAAATATCTCTTCTATTTTTTTTAACACGTATTCCATTTTTCAGCCAAGAATGAAAAATTATAACGCCGCGGTATTGTTGAGATTTTTTCCTTCAGGTTAGCGTTGGGCGGTTGGTTTTACTGCAGAGAAAAACCGAATTATAATATCTCGATTGTTCCTTGATGATGTATTGAAAACGTGAATAACATTTGCCGGATACAATAAGTAGATAGGAATACAAATGCAATCACGTGACGCGTTTCTTCAAGGCAATGACGCAATACGTCTTGAAGCAATACCATTACCAAGCACTACACGCAGGCAGGATACATTTCTGATGAGCACAACGCGGCTTCCTTATCTCCGTCACAACGGCATCAAGAACGTCTGCTCACTATAATAAGGGTTTATCGTGACACCATCAGCCAATGAGTATTTATGGGTTATTCATGTCTGCTGGGCCGGGGACCACGCCGCCCCCAGTGCCCTGCGCGTCACCTGCCGAGGACGTATGGCCGTGCAGCCCTTGTTGTGAGGGAGGCGAGGGGCAGCCCTTCCCGGCACCCTCGGCGGGAGCGGGAGCTGGCGGTGGTCCCCAACTGTAAAACCCTGAGTGCAGTTATATAGAGCTGGTTATTGCCTCCGTGACAGTGGCTGAGCTGCTCTCTCTCTCTCTCTCTCTCTCTCTCTCTCTCTCTCTCTCTCTCTCTCTCTCTCTCTCTCTCTCTCTCTCTCTCTCTCTCGCTTTCTTTCTCTCGCTTTCTTTCTCTCTCTTTCTTTCTCTCTCTCTTGCTTCTCTCTCTCTCTCTCTCATACACACACGTCGCCGCCACTTTTCTGCTGGGATGGACACACAAAATTCATACAAGCAGAGAATGATGCAAAAGGTAGAGATCATGCGTGTCGGGTAGTTAGCATGCCACCCACCCACACTCCGCCGGCAGCGCCTGGGGGGCTGGCTCCCCCGCGCGGCAGCCAAGGCCTCACTCCCACACACTCCAGCGCCACCCGGCTGCCCGCTCCACGTGGGCACTAACGAACTTTTTTGAGCTAGAATAAAACGCGCTCCAGAAGTCACCTTGAGAAACCTGGGCCTCCAAAGAGAAGGCGCAGCCAAGACCATGTGAGTTGTAGGGCCGACGTGCCCTGCGTGACGCCGGTTCTATCCACTGCCTCGGACGAGCCACAAGACGCCTCAACCTTGCACAGCCCGGGCTTCGCGGGGCACAACACCAACTACCGCTGGAGGAAGCGTCCGGTAGCAGCAGGCGGCCACCGTCCAGCCCGGCGCGCCACCTCGCACACGCACACGGTCGGCAGCGCACTGGGTCACTAGCAGCGCCTCCCAAGCTTTCCTCGCTGGGTCTGGCCGCACAGGAGCCCTCTGTTCGGCACACACTCGCCACCACCTTCCATCACTAACACAGTAATCACTCCCACTAATTTGTGGCCACTTGACACCTCGATCGACTTACTTCCACGACTCACGCCACCCAATGTTCCTCCAGGGCGCCACCACCCAATCACACGGCAAGTTTCTGCCCTACACGCAGCGAACTCTCCGGTCCGCTATCGGGAGGCGCCGGGGCGGCGTGCACGCAACCAGGTGAGCGCAGTGCGTGTCAGCGCGGCGTGCACGTGAATGGCGACGAAGAGTGTGTGCGATGGAGCGCCCGCCGACACTGCTGCTGCTCTTCCTGCTTCTTTTCACGCACTGCCGCCCACCCAGCCCGTAACGCCCGCAACGCGGCGGACCTGCTCCACGCCCACAAACACACTGTGCCTCCGTCACCAGTACAGAAGGTAACTGCGGTGGTGGTGGGCGGCGGGTCACAGGCACACTGACGGCCTGCCCACCACCACCACCAGCCTCTGTCAACAGGGATGAAGGTCAACACAGAATTCCGCAGCAGTCCCTCTTGGCCCAGAGGAGGGGGAGGGGCCACAGCCATCCACCTCCACAACCATCAGCCTCACCTCCAGCCTCCAGCCCGCCACCTCCACGCACACCAC
>JACEEZ010020100.1:371428-386428 GCA_016584305.1 Chionoecetes opilio
TCTTTATACACTTTTCACTTAAACCGCATAGCTTTCGAGTTATTAAAAAAAATCATGATATTTTTGCATTCTGGCTTCGAGTAATGGGTCTTAAGATATACATATAGAGAGAACATGTCTTATCATACAGGCTACAGGTGCAAATTCATATGAAATCTAATAATATACGAAGGAAGTTGAGCAAGATGGAGTTTTTTTAAAAAGGTTGTTGAAAAGTAGGTACAGATGCTCATGGTTTTTAAGGGTGGTATATATAAGTACAGTAGCTCAGCATATTTTCAGTTTTTAAGGAGGGGTTATATATAAGTACAGTATGCTCATGCAGTATGTATTTTTTAAGGGTGGGTTTTATATAAAACATAGTCAGTCAGTATGCTATGTTTTTTAAGGAGGGGTATATATAAGACAGTATGCCATGTGTATGCTCATTTATTAAGGATGGGTAAAATTTTAATACTTTTTGTCATATGCTCAGTTTTAAGGAGTGGGTATAATAAGTACATATGCTCAGTCAGTATGTCATGTTCTTAAGGAGTGGGTATATATAAGTTTCAGAGCTAGCGTAGCTCATGTTTTTAAGGGTGGGTATATATAAGTACAGTTTTGCTATGTCAGTATCTGGTTTTTAAGGTGGTGGGTATATAAGTACAGTTGCTCATGTTCTTAAGGGGGGGTATAAAAGTACAATGTCAGGCGTATGCTCATTTTTTAAGGAGTGGGATATATAAAGTACGTATGCTCATGCGTATGTCATGTTTTTAAGGTGTGGGTATTGGTAAGTACAGATGTCATTCATATGCTCATGTTATTTAAGGAGTGGGTATATAAAAATACAGTATGCTCATGTAGTATGTCATTTTTATTAAGGGGTGGGTATATAAAGTACATAGCTAAGTTATTAAGGAGTGGGGATATATAAGACAGTAGCCTCATTTATTAAGGGGGGTATAATTTAAAAAAGTATGCTCATGTTATTAAGGAGTGGGTATAATAAGTAAGTATGCTATGTATTAAGGAGTGGTATATATAAGTACAGTATGCTCATGTTATTAAGGAGTGGGTATAATAAGTACGTGCTCAGTTTTTAAGGGGTGGGTATATAAAGACAGATGCTCATGTTTTTAAGGAGGGGTAAATAAGTACATATGCTCATGTTATTAAGGAGGGGATATATAAGTACAGTTTTGTATTTTTTAAGGGGGGGGTATAATAAGTCAGTATGCTAGTTATTAAGGAGTGGGTTATATAAAAATACAGTAGTCATGTTATTAAAAGGAGTGGGATATATAAGACAGTATGTCATGTTATTAAAGGGGGGGTATATTTAAGTACGTAGTCATTTATTTAAAGGAGGGGAAGGTAAGTACAGTATTATTATGTCAGTATGTCATTTTTTTAAAAGGGTGTGAAATAAGTAGGTACAGTAGCTCATGTTATTTAAAGGGTGGGTTATATAAGTACAGTATTGCTCATGTCAGTATGCTCATGTTATTTAAAAAGTGGGTATAGGTAAGTACAGATGCTCATTCAGTATGCTCATGTTTTTAGGTGGGGTTAGGTAAAGAGCTCATTGCACTAATAGTCATGATGGTGGTGATGGTAATGGTAATGGTGGTGGGGGTGGTGGGGGGGGTGGGGGTGTGTGATGGGGTGGTGTGGTGATGGGGGATTTTTGGGGAATGGTAATGGTAATGGTGGTGGGGTGGTGGTGGTGGTGGGGGGTGATGGTGGTGGGGTGATGGTGATGGTGATGGTGATGGTGAGGGAAGGTAAGGTAATGGTGGGGTTTGGGGGTGGTGGGGGTGGTGGTGGGGTGGGGGGTGGGTTTATGGGATGGTGGTGGTGATGGTGTGGTGATGGGTAAGGTAAGGGTTTGGGGGTTTGGGGGTGGTGGTGGGGGGGGATGGGGTGGGGTGGGGGGGTGATGGTGATGGGGGGGTGGTGGTTGGTGATGGTTGATTTTGGGGATGTAATGGTGGTGGTGGGGGTGGTGGGGTGGTGTGGGGGTGGGGGGTGTTGGGGGCCGTAGGTGGGTGGTGGTGGGGGGGGGGTGGGGGGTGGGGGTTATTTTGGGGGTTTGGGGAAGGGGGGGGCAGAGCCTGCCTTTTGGGGNATGTTTTTTTTAAGGTGTGGGTTAATAAGTCCCGTATGCTCATGTTCTTAAGGGGGGGTATAAAAGTACAATGTCAGTCGTATGCTCATTTTATTAAGGAGGGGGATATATAAAGTACGTATGCTCATGCGTATGTCATTTTATTAAGGTGGGGGTATTGGTAATACAGAGTCATTCATATGCTCATGTTATTAAGGAGTGGGTATAAAAAATTACAGTATGCTCATGTAGATTCATGTTATAAGGAGTGGGTATATATAAGTACAGTATGCTCATGTTTTAGAGTGGGTTATAAATACAGTATGCTCATGTATTAGGAGTGGGTATATATAAGTACAGTATGCTCATGTTATTAGGAGTGGGTATATATAAGTACAGTATGCTATGTATTAAGGAGTGGGTATATATAAGTACAGTATGCTCATGTTATTAAGGAGTGGGTATATATAAGTACAGTATGCTCATGTTATTAAGGAGTGGGTATATATAAGTACAGTATGCTCATGTTATTAAGGAGTGGGTATATATAAGTACAGTATGCTCATGTCAGTATGCTCATGTTATTAAGGAGTGGGTATATATAAGTACAGTATGCTCATGTCAGTATGCTCATGTTATTAAGGAGTGGGTATATATAAGTACAGTATGCTCATGTTATTAAGGAGTGGGTATATGTAAGTACAGTATGCTCATGTCAGTATGCTCATGTTATTAAGGTGTGTGAATAAGTAGGTACAGTATGCTCATGTTATTAAGAAGTGGGTATAGGTAAGTACAATATGCTCATGTCAGTATGCTCATCTAGTTATTAAGAAGTGGGTATAGGTAAGTACAGTATGCTCATGTCAGTATGCTCATGTTTTTTAGGTGTGGGTATAGGTAAAGTATGCTCATTCATTATAGTAGTGGTGTATGGTAATGGTAATGGTGGTGAGTGTCAGTATGTCATGGTTTGCTAGGATGTGGGTATAGGTATAGTATGCGTCATGTAAGTATGGTAATGGTGGTGTGTGTGGTGGTGGTGGTGTTATGGTGGTGGTGGTGATGTGATGGTAGGTTGGTATGGTAGGTAAGTAAATGGTGGTGGTGGTGGTGGTGGTGTGGTGGTGGTGGTGTGTGATGGTATGGTGGTGGTGATGGTGGTGATGGTAATGGTAATGGATGGTGGTGGTGGTGGTGGTGGTGGTGGTGTGTGATGGTGATGGTGGGTGGTGGTGATGGTGATGGTGATGGTAATGGTGATGGTGGTGGTGGTGGTGATGGTGATGGTAATGGTGGTGGTGGTGGTGGTGATGGTGATGGAGGTAGTGGCAGAGCCTCGCCTTGGGGGTCACAGTGAGGTGGTGATGGTGGTGAAGGTGGTGGTGATGGAGGTGGTGGTGGTGGAGGTGGTGATGGTGGTGAGTGTGGTGGGACTAGTGGGGGTGAGAGGTGGTGTGGTTGAGGTGGTGGTGTGGTGGTGAGGTATGGTGGTGGTGGTGAGGTGATAGTGGTGGTGGCAGAGCCTAGCCTTGGGGGTCAGAGAGAGGTGGTGATGGTAGTGAAGGTGGTGGTGATGGTGGTGATGATAATGGTGGTGGTGGTGATGGTGATAGTGGTGGTGGCAGAGCCTAGCCTTGGGGGTCAGAGAGAGGTGGTGATGGTAGTGAAGGTGGTGGTGATGGTGGTGAAGGTGGTGATGATAATGGCGGAGGTGGTGATGGTGGTGATGGAGGTGGTGGCAGAGCCTAGCCTTGGGGGTCAGAGAGAGGTGGTGCAGAGACGGTAGTGACCACATAACAGATGGTCCGGACGGGGGGCCACCTTCTCCTCTTCTTTCATCTTCTCCCTCCTCCTCCTCCTCCACTCTTCGCTACCAGGAAAGAAAGACTCTCCTCCACACAATGCCTCTAGCTCCCCCCCCCCCCCCCCCTCACTCCTCCTCGTTACACACCTGCTACACACCAGCATCATTAGCAAGTCTTCCTCAGGTATACAGTATATCCTTCCCTTGAACCCATTCAGACTCTTATCCTCAAAAAAAGTTCTCGTGATGCAAACTCACAAATTCTGTTACCCTATATTTTCTTTACAAAGGAAGGAAGGAAGGAGGAAGGGTGGCGGGGAATGGGTATAAAAAAAACTTTATATTGGAAAAAGTGTTAGGGAGGAGGAGGGGGTAAGTGGGGGTGGAGGAAGAGGTGGAGGTAGAGGTGGAGGTGTAGGAGTGGTGGAGGCAGGACCGACCGTACCCAAGACTCACTCAAGTGTTTGCCTTGTGGGTGGAGCAGACGCCAGGGCGGGGGGGATGGGGGGGGGGGGGGGAGCACGCCGTCTTCTTCTTCTTCTTCTTCTTCTTCTTCTTCTTCCTCCTCCTCCTCCTCCTCCTCCTCCTCCTCCTTCCCTCCCTTCCATATCCCCCCATCAATACTAGGAATGTCCCCACTACCACTACCACTACTACTACTACTACTACTACTACTACTACTACTACTACCACCACCACCACCACCACCACCATCATCACCACTCTCAATATCACCAGCGGCATTATTAAGGGAACCGCTATTGACGCCGACCACAAACATTTTTATCACCATCACAACTTCTCTATTTCACCGCTGCCGCTACCGTCACCAACCACATCTCACCACAATCACTACCACAACCACCATCACAACAACCATCACTACCACAGCTACCGTCACCAACCACATCTCACCACAATCACTACCACAACCACCACCACTATCACTACCACAGCTACCGGCACCAACCACATCTCACCACAATCACTACCACAACAACCATCACTACCACAGCTACCGTCACCAACCACATCTCACCACAATCACCATCACAACAACCATCACTACCACAGCTACCGTCACCAACCACATCTCACCACAATCACTACCACAACCACCATCACAACAACCATCACTACCACAGCTACCGTCACCAACCACATCTCACCACATCACCACCACAACCACAACCACAACCACCATCGTCACTATCAGGACTTTGGATCACTCTCTGCTGCCTTTCAAATCCCTAACACCTTCAACACTTAATTCTCTACCTCATTCCTCACTACCTCACTACTTTACATTCCTCATTCCTTCATGCTGTACTTATTAATCTGCTTCCCTGATTTTGTACTCATTCCTCATTTCCTCACTTCATTCATCTGCTTCCCTCACGTGACTTTCTTCCTGTTTTCCTCACCGCTTTACTCATCTATCTCATTCCTCACTCATACACTTTCCTCTTTTCTTCATCGTTATATCTTCCTTTCTTATTAATTCCTCATTCCATACTCCCTTCTCCACTAATCAACGTTGAATCCTTATTTATTTTAATTTATTCCATTAGATTTCCTCGTTAATCGCTTCTTACTTTTCTTCCTCATCCCTTGCATCGTTATTTTCCAAACTATTCCATTACATTTTCTACCTCACACACACACACACACACACACACACACACACACACAGACACACACACACACACACACACACACACACTACGTTTCCTTGGACTGGTTGACAGGAAAAAAAACAATAATGTCGGAGCTACTTTGGAGGAGGACGACGAGACAAAAAAAAAATAACACTGCTTACAACAACAACCCGGTGACAAGCCCTTCTTTAGCTCCTTCCTCCTGCCGGGCTGTGAGCGTGGGAATGATGATGACGCCCTTAAGTATGAGTGACGGCACGGCGAGAGGGATGAGTAATGGTAACAGGGTAAGGCATAGCGGGTCACACGGTGTTCTAGGAGTGCAAGCTGAAACTACAATCTAAGTAATTTGTCCTGTTAACACCATTACTTGAGTGGTGGTCGTAAATCTATGTGGTGGTGTGGAGATGGGTGGAGATGGGTGTGAAAGCATAGTGTAGGATTTAAGAGGCGCCCTGACGTCACCCACTACCAGCTTGGGGGAAATTAGCTAAGGTTAGGCAGGGAGAGAGAGAGAGGGAGAGAGGGAGGGAACTATTGTCGTGGTCAGAGTGGTGCTAATCATTCTCCCCCCCCCCCTACCCATCCCCGCCCCGCCCCGCCTCAACCCACACACACACACACGCACACACACACACACACAGACACAGACACACACACACACACACACACACACACACACACACACACAGACACACACACACACACACACACACATAGACACACACAGGCGCCTACACCACGCACCCTCCACTGGCACACACACACACACACACGCAACACACACACACACAACACACACACACACACACACACACACACACACACACAGACACACACATACACACATAGACACACACAGGCGCCTACACCACGCAACCTACACTGGCACACACACACACGCACACACACGCACACACGCACACACGCACACATCCGCCTCTACACAAACACTCATTCATCACCACTACAATAACTGCTTCCCTCCGCTCACCCATCCATGCAATGCCTATGTAAATAATTATATACTAAAGTTAAGTCCCGTCACCCACAATATATGAAATAATATAACAAAATAATAAAGCCAAGTATTGTATATAGATATCCCAGGAAGACCTTACGTGAAGACAAGATGGGGCCGAGGAATGACAGTAAACATAATACTCCTTACTCGATGAAGGAATACATGGAATAATTGCGATACAAAACAACAGAAGGATTTCATAATATTGTACATTAGGTGGGGCAGCGAGTGTCTGATTCCTTTACTGTTGACCGGGCGTTCGATTCTTAAAGCAGAGTAACTTAACAGGAGAACTAAAAAAAAAAAAAACTCGCCGCACGTTAAGTTGGCGAAAATTGGGCTCCCTTACTCCCCCCTTCGGAACGCACGGGATTGGCTGAGGTGTTGAGTGTTGGGGCTTTAGGGCGGAACTTGGAGTAAGGCATTCTCACCCAACACCCAACACCTCAGCCAATCCCGTGCGTTCGGAAGGGGGGAGTGAAGGGGCCCTATTTTCGCCAACTTAACGTGCGGCGAGTAGAGAGGAAGGACAGTCAAGGTTTCGTGCCATGTAGTAAACGAGATAGCTTCAATAGTAACAGTCTTATAATAGGCAGAGCGGAGTGGGACAGGAGGCTATAGCAGGAAGACGGGGCCCTGTGTACGGTGTGTAAGTTGAAGAGGACCTATGAAGCGATATTAAGCGACAAAGACCACAAGAAGAAGATGAAGAGGACTGTAAGGATCTTATAGCCCAGAGGTAAGGCGAACATTATACTCGCGATCACTTCAATAGCAGTAAGAATAGGCAAACATCTCAATGGGGTCGGGAAAAGGGAATGCCCTATTAGGTAAGGTCAAGGGAGAATAGGGAGCGTGATGTAAGGCAAGATTTAGAGTCAAGTCAAGGTGCGTGGAGGGAAAGTGACGAAAGGTCGAGACGAGTGACCTGGGTGGCGGTGTAAAAGTCTAGGGAGTGACACCTCAAATTACTGACGACTCTCTCTCTCTCTCTCTCTCTCTCTCTCTCTCTCTCTCTCTCTCTCTCTCTCTCTCTCTCTCTCTCTCTCTCTCTCATTAGCGCGAATAAGCATTAATAACCAGATTATTGTCCCACTCTCTCTTTGCGTCAAGCTTCATCCTGCTACTCCCTCTCCTACTCCTGCTACTCCCTCTCCTACTCCTGCTACTCTCTCTCCTACTCCTGCTACTCCCTCTCCTACTCCTGCTACTCCCTCTCCTACTCCTGCTACTCCTTCTCCTACTCCTGCTACTCCCTCTCCTACCCCTGCTACTCCCTCTCCTACTCCTGCTACTCCGTCTCCTACTCCTGCTACCCCTTCTCCTACCCCTGCTACCCCTTCTCCTACTCCTGCTACTCCCTCTCCTACTCCTGCTACTCCCTCTCCTACTCCTGCTACTCCCTCTCCTACTCCTGCTACCCCTTCTCCTACTCCTGCTACTCCCTCTCCTACCCCTGCTACTCCCTCTCCTACTCCTGCTACCCCTTCTCCTACCCCTGCTACTCCCTCTCCTACTCCTGCTACTCCCTCTCCTACCCCTGCTACCCCCTCTCCTACTCCTGCTACTCCGTCTCCTACCCCTGCCTACCCTTCTCCTACCCCTGCTACTCCCTCTCCTACTCCTGCTACTCCGTCTCCTACTCCTGCTACCCCTTCTCCTACTCCTGCTACTCCGTCTCCTACTCCTGCTACCCTTCTCCTACTCCTGCTACCCCTTCTCCTACTCCTGCTACTCCCTCTCCTACTCCTGCTACTCCCTCTCCTACTCTGCTACTCCGTCTCCTACTCTGCTACCCCTTCTCCTACTCCTGCTACTTCCCTCTCCTACCCCTGCTACTCCCTCTCCTACTCCTGCTACCCCTTATCCTACTCCTGCTACTCCCTCTCCCTACTCCTGCTACTCCCTCTCCTACTCCTGCTACTCCGTCTCCTACTCCTGCTACCCCTTCTCCTACTCCTGCTACTCCCTCTCCTACCCCTGCTACTCCCTCTCCTACTCCTGCTACTCCCTCTCCTACTCCTGCTACTCCCTCTCCTACTCCTGCTACTCCCTCTCCTACCCCTGCTACTCCGTCTCCTACTCCTGCTACCCCCTCTCCTACTCCTGCTACTCCGTCTCCTACTCCTGCTACCCCTTCTCCTACTCTGCTACTCCGTCTCCTACTCCTGCTACCCCTTCTCCTACTCCTGCTACTCCCTCTCCTACCCTGCTACTCCTGCTACCCCTTCTCCTACTCCTGCTACTCCGTCTCCTACTCCTGCTACTCCCTCTCCTACTCCTGCTACTCCGTCTCCTACTCCTGCTACCCCTTCTCCTACTCCTGCTACTCCGTCTCCTACTCCTGCTACCCCCTCTCCTACTCCTGCTACTCCGTCTCCTACTCCTGCTACCCCTTCTCCTACTCCTGCTACTCCGTCTCCTACTCCTGCTACCCCTTCTCCTACTCCTGCTACTCCCTCTCCTACTCCTGCTACTCCGTCTCCTACTCCTGCTACCCCTTCTCCTACTCCTGCTACTCCGTCTCCTACTCCTGCTACTCCCTCTCCTACTCCTGCTACTCCGTCTCCTACTCCTGCTACCCCTTCTCCTACTCCTGCTACTCCGTCTCCTACTCCTGCTACCCCTCTCCTACTCCTGCTACTCCGTCTCCTACTCCTGCTACCCCTTCTCCTACTCCTGCTACTCCTCTCCTACTCCTGCTACTCCGTCTCCTACTCCTGCTACCCCTTCTCCTACTCCTGCTACTCCGTCTCCTACTCCTGCTACCCCTTCTCCTACCCCTGCTACTCCCTCTCCTACTCCTGCTACTCCCTCTCCTACCCCTGCTACCCCTTCTCCTACCCCTGCTACTCCCTCTCCTACTCCTGCTACTCCCTCTCCTACTCCTGCTACCCCTTCTCCTACCCCTGCTACTCCTGCTACCCCTGCTACTCCGTCTCCTACTCCTGCTACTCCGTCTCCTACTCCTGCTACCCCTTCTCCTACCCCTGCTACTCCCTCTCCTATACTTCTTCAGCTACTCCTCCTTCTACTTCTACTACTACTCCACAGGAAACACTGCATCTCCGCCTTGCCTCATTATTTTCACACGCCTCTAATTGATCTCGCTGTGCAAGCTGCCTGCCTCGGGGTACTCAGGCACACGGCTTTCCCCTCCTTGATGAATCACGACGCTTGACAAACACCTCATGAGAAGCAATACATTATAAGAACCGAGAACATAAATATTTCATCAAGTAAACGTACCCTGTTTCTGGTCTCTTTTTGTTTTTCTTTTAGCGTGTATGCAGTGCAGAATGGATTAGAAGGGATTGGTAAAGGAAAAATATTAGGTTTATGATGTGTGTGTGTGTGTGTGGTGTGTGTGTGGTGTGTGTGTGTGTGTGTGTGTGTGTGTGTGTGGGTGTGTGTGTGTGTGTGTGTGTGTGTGTGTGTGGTGTGTGTGTGTGTGTGTGTGTGTGTGTGTGTGTGTGTGTGTGTGTGTGTGTTTCATTCACTCACCCCATGGTCTTGCCCACGCGAGTTGGCTCGCGATCGCCAGTTTTCACCCTCTCAGTGCGAGCTTGGAGCTCATTATTACCGCTCTTTGGGCAATGCTGGGACCTCACACACCACACACACCCCATCGACCACACACACACACACGTGTGTGGTGTGGTGTGTGTGTGTGTGTGTTGTGTGTGTGTGTGTGTGTGTGTGTGTTGTGTGTGTGTGTGTGTGTGTGTGTGTGTGTGTGTGTGTGTGTGTGTGTGGTGTTGAGATGTGTATGTGTTTGTACCCAAGATTCTGAGATGTGATGAAGACGTGTGGTGTGTGTGTGTGTGTGTGTGTGTGTGTGTGTGTGTGTGTGTGTGTGTGTGTGTGTGTGTGTGTGTGTGTGTGTGTGTGTGTCACTAAAAGCTGATTTTATTACCCACATTTACATTCCTGCATCCGCTAAGCCGCCATAACGCAGGACACACACACACAAAGTACACACACACACACACACACACACACACACACACCACACGTCTTCATCACATCTCAGAATCTTGGGTACAAACACATACACATCTCACCGCGTACACACACACACACACACACACACACACACACACACACACACACACACATCACCCTTCTTTCCATCATACTTCACGGGACCTCACTCTAAAATAAAATGAAAATAATGAGTCTATGACAAGTATCTCATGAACAAAGCCCAAGTACTTTCCAGCTTCATGTCAATACTTGAAGTTTTACCTTAACCCCTTCACGCCCAGATCTTTCCTTAGCTATATAAAATCATCTGGTATTAGCCATAAAATTACAAAAGTAAATTAATATACCAAATCAGCTAGTGGACAAGGATACTAAACAGGTAATATCCATAACATATTGCTTATATCTATTAAAATTGTCTAATGGTATAGTCAAATCAAGTCTAGGCGTCTAGCCTCTGGCCCCTTTGCTTTTGGCTCAGTTCTTGCGGCTGGAACGTGGCAGCGAGCTCAAAGTGCTTTTAAAATACCTAGTCTACAGACCTAAATTTAGTTCATAAATTGTTATTGTAAAACCGAAGTTTATTTAGCACTAATTAAATCATTACGCTAATTACTCATTAAGCGCTTGTTCTACGCAAAAAGTTTGTTTCACAGACCCCCATTGACTTTGACAGCACTACTACCATGTCAAATTTCAGCTCAATCCCACAATATTTAGGAGTAGTTATTCACTTTTTGGCTCACGAATGGTTCCACTCCCCTTACGCGAATGGGTCTTATGGTAAGGTGGCAGCGAGCGATACAAATTACGTTCTGGGCCTCAAGGGGTTAATATACACTAGCTAAATGGTAGAGGAGGGGAAGTGACATGATAAAACACAGGTAGAGGAAACACACGCTAACCTACACTTCACCTCACCGCAAGCCCGCCTCGCCTCGCCTCACTACAGCAGAAACAGTCTAGGGAGTAGACGGGCCATGTTTCACAATCCTCTCTTACCCCTTACACCTATACTCTATATATTTTAACGAGGTGAAAAATCCTGACCCCTTGCTGCTTACTGACTGATATTGGATGCCAGGAGAAGGGAATACTACGTTTCTTCTAAATGTCAGCTGTATTCTATCGTAGTTAACCATACTATCAGGTAGACATAGGCACAATTTTAAGCATGAGACCGTAAGATAGAATGGTATTTTCACCTCGTTAAAAAAAGACCCTAGATAGACGTATAGGGGCAAAGAGCAAAGCATGGGAGTCCTATTCACATCTAGATAACGTGGGAGACTACAGGAGGCTATGGGATACTGTGGGAGGCTATAGAAGGGATGGGATAAGGGTGTGTGGAGCAGTGTGGAGTAAGGAGTCAATAGAGGGAGTGGAAGCCTAGGAGTGAGTGAGGGATGTATGGAGCAGTGTGGAGTAAGGAGTCAAGAGAGGGAGTGGAAGCCTGGGAGTGAGTGAGGGATGTATGGAGCAGTGTGGAGTAAGGAGTCAAGAGAGGGAGTGGAAGCCTGGGAGTGAGTGAGGGATGTATGGAGCAGTGTGGAGTAAGGAGTCAAGAGAGGGAGTGGAAGCCTGGAGTGAGTGAGGGATTATGGAGCAGTGTGGAGTAAGGAGTCAGGAGGGAGTGGAAGCCTGGGTGGTTAAGGGTGGTGGAGCAGTGTGGAGTAAGGAGTCAAGAGAGGAGTGGAAGCCTGGGGGTGAGTTAAGGGTGTGTGGAGCGGTGTGGAGTAAGGAGTCAGAGAGGGAGTGGAAGCCTGGTGAGTTAAGGTGTATGGCAGCAGTGTGGAGTAAGGAGTCAAGAGAGGGAGTGGAAGCCTGGGAGTGAGTTAAGGGTGTATGGAGCAGTGTGGAGTAAGGAGTCAAGAGAGGGAGTGGAAGCCTGGAGTGAGTTAAGGGTTTTGTGGAGCAGTGTGGAGTAAGGAGTCAAGAGAGGGAGTGAAAGCCTGGGAGTGAGTTAAGGGTGTGTGGAGCGGTGTGGAGTAAGGAGTCAATAGAGGGAGTGGAAGCCTGGGAGTGAGTTAAGGTGTATGGAGCAGTGTGGAGTAAGGAGTCAAGAGAGGGAGTGGAAGCCTGGGAGTGAGTTAAGGGTGTGTGGAGCAGTGTGGAGTAAGGAGTCAAGAGAGGGAGTGGAAGCCTGGGAGTGAGTTAAGGGTGTATGGAGCAGTGTGGAGTAAGGAGTCAATAGAGGGAGTGGAAGCCTGGGAGTGAGTTAAGGGTGTATGGAGCAGTGTGGAGTAAGGAGTCAAGAGAGGGAGTGGAAGCCTTGGCCGTAGTTGTGTTTAGGGCGGCGACGGGAAGATGTCTGATCATTAGTCACGTAGCGGCAGGCGGGGCGGGGCGGTGGCGGGGCTTCTGTCTGTTGGTTCGAGTAACTCCCTGGTTCACCCTTAAGTCAGTCAGTCAGTCAGTCAGTCAGTCAGTCAGTCTGTCTTTCTATCTCATCAGTCATCTAGTCTCCCTTTTTCTCTCAATCAGTCAGTCAGTCAGTCTGTCTTTCTATCTCCTCAGATATCCAGTCTCTCTCTCTCTCTCTCTCTCTCTCTCTCTCTCTCTCTCTCTCTCTCTCTCTCTCTCTCTCTCTCTCTCTCTCTCTCTCTCTCTCTCTCTCTCTCTCTCTCTCACACACACACACACTCCCAAGGGTTTCATTAGCAATTTACGTCCCAACACCCCGGTTATTTTTCTTCCAGTACCGCGATGGGCAGGTCAGCCGCGCACCGCTCCTCCCACCCCATTACTCACCATCACGGCAAAGGGCAGGAGAAATACGACACCGCCACCACCACAACCTCGGCTCCCTCATTACACGCCCTACTGTATACTGTTAACCCCTTCACGCCCAGATCTTTCCTTTGCTATAAAGAATCGTATGTTGTCGAGTCATATAAGTACGAACAGTAATTAAAAATACCAAATGAGTTAGTGGACAAGGGTACTAAACAGGTCATACCTATAAAAACATGGCTTATATTAACAAAAAATCGTCTAATGGTACCCAAATTACAATGGAAATTATATATATATACGTTCTGGGTCTCAAGGGGTTAATGCGCCACAACACCTGCTTCAACTGTTAATGCGCCACAACACCTACTTCTACTGTTACAGGCGCCACAACACCTACTTCTACTGTTACAGGCGCCACAACACCTGCTTCTAGTGTTAATGCGCCACAACACCTGCTTCTACTGTTACAAGCGCCACAACACCTACTTCTACTGTTACAGGCGCCACAACACCTGCTTCTAGTGTTAATGCGCCATAACACCTGCTTCTACTATTAATGCGCCACAACACCTGCTTCTACTGTTACTTGCGCCACAACACCTGCTTCTACTCTTAATTGCGCCACAATACCTGCTTCTATTGTTAATTGCGCCACAACACCTGCTTCTACTGTTACTTGCGCCACAACACCTGCTTCTACTGTTACTTGCGCCACAACACCTGCTTCTACTGTTACTTGCGCCACAACACCTGCTTCTACTGTTACTTGCGCCACAACACCTGCTTCTACTGTTACTTGCGCCACAACACCTGCTTCTACTGTTCCTTGCGCCACAACACCTATTTCTACTCACGTGCCACACCTGCTTCTATTGTTAATTGCGCCACAACACCTGCTTCTACTGTTCCTTGCGCCACAACACCTGCTTCTACTGTTACTTGCGCCAAAACACCTGTTTCTACTCACGTGCCACACCTGCATGGAGCCTCGTGTCACGCCACCCTTACCTGTGCAGAAGGAAAAGATCAATATTAAGCATGAGTTTGCATTAATTTTTTGACAATTAAATAAACTTAAACTATGCATACTTTGGCATATAGAAAAGTTACACGAGATGTTCAGTATAATATGACCCGTGTTTCTAGATCCTACAAAACAAAATGCACATGAAGGAAGAAATGTATGAATAGCATTATGTTCTACGTGTTATTAATATCATCATACGTGTTATAGGCCAGCACTGTGTAAGAGCTGTGTGCTGTGACTCAATGACGGCTGGAGGAAGCTTAGACTGTGAGACGAGAAAGTTACGAAAGAAATTAAGAAGATATAAGAAATTTAGTCGAGAGAGAGAGAGAGAGAGAGAGAGAGAGAGAGAGAGAGAGAGAGAGAGAGAGAGAGAGAGAGAGAGAGAGAGAGAGAGAGAGAGAGAGAGAGAGAGAGAGAGAGATATGTTAGTGTTGTGCCCCGTAAGGAGGGCAGCGGCGCCTTGGTGTGGAGGCAGCCACGGAGGCGCCTGTAATAATGCCAGTACAACAACAGTAAAATAGAGCGAGAGATGAGGCAACACTTCCAATCTTTACTAAAAACAAAAAATTTCTGAGTTGCAGTTAATGGGCAGCGTTAATCGGCCTGCGTTAATTGTTAGTTATAAGACAAGTGGAGGCGACAGCGCGTGAAGGTGTCGGTCATGCG
>JACEEZ010020100.1:393928-428928 GCA_016584305.1 Chionoecetes opilio
AGTGCTACATTAATGTTTGTAGCTAAAGGCTTTGTAAAGGGCAAGGTTCCCGGGATAGAGTGTGACATGATATTCATCACTTACATCACACACAGGCATGCACGGTCGAGAGAGAGAGAGAGAGAGAGAGAGAGAGAGAGAGAGAGAGAGAGAGAGAGAGAGAGAGAGAGAGAGAGAGAGTATTAACCTAGTTGTATTTACAGGGCCTGAGATATACTCGTGTGGTCCTGTCCCTGTATCTGTCTTCGTCTAGTTTTAGTATAAATTGATGCACATTTCTTGCCGCTATCACCTTCCAGTACATCCCGGCATCTATACTTCTATAAGAAAGGTTATACTCCTTTATCTTAGTCAAACATCTTCCTCTACTCTAACTTTCATTGTGTCTCATTTAATATCCAGCCTCTTTTTTCCCCAACTTAATTGATAAAACGTGTCTGTGTGTCTGTGTGTGTGTGTGTGTGTGTGTGTGTGTGTGTGTGTGTGTGTGTGTGTGTGTGTGTGTGTGTTGTGTGTGTGTTGTGTGTGTGTGTGTGTGTTGTGTGTTGTGTGTGGTGTGTGTGTGTGTGTGTGCGTGCGCGCTAGAGATTATTAATGAACCTTTCACAACGCGGAGTCTTAATAGGACGATAAAGAGATGCTGCATTGAGACTAAATTGGCGCCTTAATAAGTGTGCCCCAACTAAGACCACGAACTGGCGGTGGCGGCAAAAACAAGTCGATCAAGTCTTCCTTAAGGGGGCAACATGAACCAATTTGTAGATATTCCTGTCGGTGATAAGACACTAAATTGAGATAAACAATGAGAGACAGAGAGAGAGAGAAGAGAGAGAGAGAGGAGAGAGAGAGAGAGAGAGAGAGAGAGAGAGAGAGAGAGAGAGAGATAGAGAGAGAGAGAGAGAGAGAGAGAGAGAGAGAGAGAGAGAGAGAGAGAGAGAGAGAGAGAGAGAGAGAGAGAGAAGAGAAAAAAAAACTAAATTGAGATTGAGACTAAATTGAGATAGAGAAAAAAAACTAAATTGAGAGAGTGAGAGAGAGAGAGAGAGAGAGAGAGAGAGAGAGAGAGAGAGAGAGAGAGAGAGAGAGAGAGAGAGAGAGAGAGAGAGAGAGAGAGAGAGAGAGAGAGAGAGAGTAAAAAAAATCGGGCAA
Organism: Chionoecetes opilio; assembly: GCA_016584305.1. Taxonomy (NCBI): domain Eukaryota; kingdom Metazoa; phylum Arthropoda; class Malacostraca; order Decapoda; family Majidae; genus Chionoecetes; species Chionoecetes opilio. Next base: position 395,078 of record JACEEZ010020100.1, read on the forward strand.
CTTCCCCCCTCCCCTGCAAAAGTCACCCGTGGTGGAAATCCCGTGGCTTTGTCTGAAGAGGGCGGGGAAGACACACCCCCTCCCGGAACTGTCTACTTGTCTACCTCCTCCTCCTCCTCCACCAACACCTCCACCTCCTCCTCCTCCACCTCCACCTCCATTGCTTACTCTACCTTCACGCCACCTAATATAACCTTCCTGTCACTCGCAATCTGAGCCGCAATGCCTCACGTATACACTCCACGTTCCCCCCTATAAAGTGACGCCTTGGTATCTTTTCTAGCTCCTCGTTCTAAATTTCTTCCACATCATCCACCTCCACCACCACCGTGTCTCCCTCCACCTGCATGTTACAAGTGGATATTCCCTCCCACTTGGTATTCTGTCTTACACACACACGCCAGGTTTTTTTCTTTAATTGATACAGTATCGCTGAAAACATCTGGTTGCTGATATTCTCGGATCTATTCTTTTTGTTTGTCACCTTTCGTATATTTTGCTTTATTTCCAGGTATTGATGAGTGTGTAGAAGCACGCCATCAATGCAGGTACCTTTGTACTACATGTCTTTGGGGATCAACGCTCTCCTAATGGGCTTCTATTAGTCAGACATAAATGGCGATCTTTTTTTTTTTTTTACATCACAAAGGACTGGCCAAGGGAAAAAAGTATGAATTAGGAAGTAACAAAAAGCCCGCCTAATTGCCAGTCCCTATACAAAAGACAGTAAGAGAATGTAAAAAAGGGGGTAGGCATATATCAGTTCAAAGACTACTGTATACTGGACTTGCTACTCGTTGTGAGGTTATTTATTTAGTTAGCGCTAATTTATGCATGGTGCTAATTAATTTATCAGGAAACAAAATATATCAATGGAAAGCTAATATAATTCCACTTCTATTGATATGTTTCATGTAAAAAAGTTTTCTCGCAAAATATTAAATAGCGAAGAGTTTAAATGAATATTAAGTTCATGCATATTTCTTCACTCTCATAATGACGTTTCTTTAGTGTATTTTACTGTTTTTTATTTGATAATCTTATAGAACAAACATTTACGAAGATAACAGTATATCATTTATACTGATAAACCATACGAAGGGAAATGGGAGTGATGCTCGAAAATGTCAGGAATCGCGGCATTGGCCTCATCTGGAAATAGCCCAAGCTGAGTAGCAAGTCCAGTATACAGTAAGTACTCTTTGGTCAGTTCAAAGTTCCCATAGACATTAAAAGAAAAAAGAAAAAAAAAGAAACATTTTATTTTCCTTTGCTATCTGTACGTTACATCTGCTTTTAACTGCCATCAAAATATCTCTCACCATTTTTGCCTGTGTGATTTTCCCCATCTCATATTTTCTCCTTCAATGGCCACTGTCTGTCCTACTTGACTTGACATTTACACCCGTGCTTCTCTTCCCCACGCGCCGGCCTGCCTCGCTTCCTCATAAACACGCACCATCTGGCCGCTGACAATAGCCTGATCAACAAGGAAATAACATACGATCCTTCAGTCCTCTTATACGAATTGGAAGATTTCTGAACGTGTCTTTTTGTTGGACTACAGTTTGTTACTCAAAATTTGTGGGAAGTTTCATTTTTTGGACATTGAGTGTTTTGTCTATTCATTAATGATATTATGTGTCATTTATGTATAAAGCTGTGGTCAATAAATATCTATCTATCTATCTATCTCAATTACGGTGATGGTAGCTTGTGTTCTTTTATCAATCTTTTATCTTGCGTTCTTTTATCAATCAACGTCTTGTCGCTGTTAAGTCAGGAGAAACAGTCACTTCTATATTCACGGTAAGTGTACAGCCAGGGAGAAGCTTAAACAAGACAAAAATAAAAAATATTATCAAGATATATACGACTTAAAGACGCTGAAAATGGTTTGCAATATTCAGTGACGTCGTGGGGGGGATGTGTGTGTGTGTGTGTGTGTGTGTGTGTGTGTGTGTGTGTGTGTGTGTGTGTGTGTGTGTGTGTGTTGTGTGTGTGTATGTGTGTGTGTGTGTGTGTGTGTGTGTTGTGTGTGTGTGTGTGTGTGTGTGTGTGTGTGTGTGTGTGTGTTGAGTGTGTGTGTGACTGTGTGGTGTGTGGACTGTGTGTGTGTGTGTGTGTGTGTGTGTGTGTGGTGTTTTGTGTGTGTGGTGTTGGAGTGTGTGTGTGATGTGTGTGGTGTGTGTGGGTGTGTGTGTGTGTGTGTGTGTGTGTGTGTGTGTGTGTGTGGTGTGTGTGTGTGTGTGTGTGTGTGTGTTGGAGTGTGTGTGTGTGTGTGTGTGTGTGTGTGTGTGTGTGTGTGTGTGTGTGTGTGTTGGGTGTGTGTGTGTGTTGTGTGTGTGTGTGTGTGTGTGTGTGTGTGTGTGTGTGTGTGTGTATGTATGTTGGAGTGTGTGTGTGTGACTGTGTGTGTGTGTGTGTGTGTGTGTGTGTGTGTGTGTGTGTGTGTGTGTGTGTGTGTGTGTGTGTGTGTGTGTGACTGTGTGTGTGTGTGTGTGTGTGTGTGTGTGTGTGTGTGTGTGTGTGTGTGTGTGTGTGTGTTGTGTGTGTGGGGTGTGTGTGTGTGCGCGTGCGCGTGTGGAATAAGGTCACAGTGTCAGAGGCCTGTAGGCTACTCTTGACATACTCGTAGTAATCATATAAAGCGTAAAATGAGATAAGAACTAAAAGAAAATACAACTAAGTGAAACTGGAGCAAGCAGGTGTGTAAGTAAGTCAGTCAGTAAGTAAAGTTTATTGCCATTACTAGTAAATATATACATTCAGTAATTACATAAAAAGTGGTCGTTGGCACGGTCTGTCGAGCCAAGGCTCCCTGACAGACATGTTCAGATATAAGTTATATGTGCTGAGCAGAATCAGTTGGCTGTTTTTTTATGTAGTAAAAATAGACTACTTTGTAACGTGAAGCAAAAAAAAAAATACATACATATACATATATACATACATGTGTGTGTGTGTGTGTGTGTGTGTGTGTGTGTGTGTGTGTGTGTGTGTGTGTGTGTGTGTGTGTGTGTGTGTGTGTGTGTGTGTGTGTGTGTGTGTGTGTGTGAGATAAGATAAGATACTTTGATCCTATCTAGACACTTTGCAAGTACCAACTACAAGGTTATTGACTATACAAAGCGCCACCACCACGAGAGAGAGAGAGAGAGAGAGAGAGAGAGAGAGAGAGAGAGAGAGAGAGAGAGAGAGAGAGAGAAGAGAGAGAGAGAGAGAGAGAGGAAGAGAGAGAGAGAGAGAGAAGAGAGAGAGAGAGAGAGAGAAGAGAGGGAGGGGGGGGGGCCGTGGATGGGGTATACACGGTGAATGAGTGTGTGCAAATATGATTTCTTCCATCATAAGGACTGGAACAATATATATCAGTCGGACATCTTAATAAACACCTATGTATACGTTTGCACCACCACCACCACCATCACCACCAGACGCTCCACCACAAGCACAACCACCATCACCTCCTTCTCTTCCTCCTCATCCATTTTTTTTTTCATGTCTTCTTACTACAAGTTTTTGTCCCAACTTTTAATTCTCATTTAAAATTGTTATGATCTTTTCACATCTGCTGCTTTTCCGCGTGTTTTCCTGTGCTTGCGTGTCTGTTATCTGCCTCATTATTCTCCTCACGTCTTCCTTTATCACTTTTATTCAGCATCAACTCCATTCCAGACACCTAAATCAATCTCTCTCTCTCTCTCTCTCTCTCTCTCTCTCTCTCTCTCTCTCTCTCTCTCTCTCTCTCTCTCTCTCTCTCTCTCTCTCTCTCTCTCTCGCTTACCCTTCTTCTAAAGCTTTCTCATCATAAACATTAATCACCATCAGCTTCATATTCAATTATTTTTTCCCCTTTAAATGAGATCTCTTTATCCCATTGATTGATGTTTACGATGATTCCTTCCTAATACACGGGGCGCGGCATGACTCACCATTGCATTCTTGACCATTCCTGTTAGTGCTCCATCGTTCAGGCTTAATGTTCGAGTGTGCTTTTGAAAATATTGCATGTTCACCATCATTACCAAATTAAGTCCCCTTCTGAGCGCCTCATCTCACGCCTTCGTGCAGTGAATAACAGAATAACCAGCGACACGATTACCTAAAGACGACTTCGTAAAAATATGACTTGAAAATGTGTTACTGAATGCACCACATGATATTACTGAGAGTATGAATGCAGCTTGGTGTTCAAAGGAGTCAAAACCAAGTGAGGTTCATATATAGCGGCCGTGCGAGAACGAGGACGTTGCGAGTGAGTGGGAGGTAATTGTAGACCAACTTTTGTGTGATGTTTAGGTAAGATATCGAGACTATGACTAGGGACTGTCAAGACAAACTGGGCAGAAGACAAGTTTGGGACCTGCGGCGACGAGTTAGAGAGTTGTAGTGTTATAAGTCTTGCGAGAAGTAGGAGTGAACGTCTGTTCATGGGAAGGCGGTGGCAGAGTGGTGAGCGTCACCGAGTGGCGTTCTCGAAGACGAAGTTCGATCCCGAGTGAGACCCATAAATCCACTTAAAATCTTTCTGCACCATCGAGTGGCCTAAGAACACCCACATGCTGCCCATTAACTCTACCTTCGACGGCGAGTGCATCAGAGGACACAGGGGGGCGGCATGAGCCTCTAATCACAGGCGTCACTTTAAAAATCCTGCCTGCGCCACCACGGGTGAGGGCCAACCATCACAGCCCTCAAGTGAACCTACAAGGCCTACCATCCGAGCCCTGGAGGGCACTGCCTACAGACGCTATAGGCATAAATGTAAAAAAAAAAGAAGAAAAAACAGAACGCGCGAAGGTGTGCAAAGTTATAGCGAGCGACACAATAACCATTCCACCAGCCAGGCGACAACCCCGTCGGATCTCTCGTCAAGTTCTTTAGGCAAGTTGATGCGATTCTTGGTCAGTGAAAACGAGGAGGATGAATGAGTGGACCGCAAAACTAGTTCTTGTAAGTTACTCCCATAAACCTTCCCGCAAGACTTTTTGTACACCCTGGACTGGACTGACCAACCCAAGGATCCAGTTTTCTATTCTTCATCAGCCAGGTGCGTAACTTGCATATTTTGCTTTCTCGTGGTGATGGACATACAACCTGGAAGAGCTTGACTATACCGGACTTCAAAATATACAATAAAATGTTCATAAAAAGGCGACAACTCTTTCTCACACACACACACACACACACACACACACACACACACACACCCACCCACCCACTCACACACACACACACACACACACACACACACACACACACACACGTGTCGTCCACATCTCTGCCTGAACACATCTCCCCCACAACGGCAATAGCGGTTCAGAAGTAGCATTTTAATGAACCTGTTCCAAGGGCACTACTTAGCCCCTGAAGCAGGGAGGGAGGGAGGCAGGGGCGGGAGGGAGGGAGTGGGAGGGTGGAGGTGCAAGCGGTGCTACGCTAGTGATGGGTGATGAGGGTCAGGGTGTGTGGTGATGCCTAAGCGGTGGAGGTGTTGGGGGTAGGTATAGTGGTAGCGATAAGGGCAGCTTATGGAAAGTAGCCAGTCTCCCCCCCTTCTCTCTCTCTCTCTCTCTCTCTCTCTCTCTCTCTCTCTCTCTCTCTCTCTCTCTCTCTCTCTCTCTCTCTCTCTCATCTGTTTTTCCGTCGTCTTTTCCTGTGTGCGTCCATGTATTTTGACTTCATTATTCTCCTCACGTCTTCGTTTATCTTTTTTATTCAACATTAACTCCTTTCCACACTTAAATCTCTGTCTCTCTCTCTCTCTCTCTCTCTCTCTCTCTCTCTCTCTCTCTCTCCCCTCCTCTCTCTCTCTCTCTCTCTCTCTCTCTCTCTCTCTCTCTCTCCTCTCTCTCTCTCTCTCTCTCTCTCTCTTCTCTCTCTCTCTCTCTCTCTCTCTCATCCATGTATCTGTCAATGGGCAGCCCAGCGGCTTAGTGTGTGGTTGGCATTCAGTATGATGCCACAAACACACCCACTATCACGGTCACACGCGGCTGCACGCACAACGCCCGACCTTAGGCTTGGCACTATCGCACGCACCACCACACGCGCACGCACCGCCCAGACAGTCCCTCTGCAAACGTGCATATCAACGGCGGGATGTAAAAACGATATGTTGGGGCGGTTCTCTAGCAAACTATTTTTTTCCTTTTTTCTGGAGTGAGACTTGAGGCAGACAAGGCTCGGGAAAACCGGGAGGATTTACTTCTGTTCCCTAGAGTTCCCCAGGACGGATCACTTGGCCAAGGTCTCCACTCAGCAGTCATGCCGTCGCGCATCAGTCTGCCGCCACACCTACTGGTCTTCAACAACGTTCTATCACAGTTTAGGTTTTCCCTCATACACTTACCTTATCTCTCTGGCTTATTGTGATCGCTATACATCCGCTTCTGCTTACTGCTATGTTCTCCTCTATCAACACCGAAAGATGTCTTCCCCAACAAACACTTCAAAGAGTTCTCGCGAGATCACTTCGTGGCAGGTAAAAAGTGCCGAAAAGCAGACATTAACAACACGCAAAGACGGTCGCCAACTCAACACATCAACATTAAAAACTGTCAGGAAAGAAGGACGCGACTGACCTCTCTCTCCAGCCGTCGCCGTGCAGCGGAGGTTAGACGCAGCTTGGCGCCTTGCCGTGCCTTTCGAGACTTACGCGGGAACAGCATGTGGAGCAGCAACAGCAGCTGACGCTTCTCTGGACTCATCCTAAACGCAATATCCTTCACACTAACACTCGCAACGCCTCGCACGTTTCATGAACCCGGACGAGGCCACCGGTGCAGGACAGGATAAACAGTTCCTGCGAGACGCTGGGCCGGAACTGGAGGCGACTACACTCACAATACTCGTACGTCACCGTGCATTAGAAGAAAGCCCACCACTCAGTCACAATTATTGTACAGTTCCTCGTCACCTACGTCACTGTCATAGCCTCAACGAGTACTATTCCTGCGCCAGACCGTGACACCATGGCTGTATTTCCCTCTGTGGGGCGTGAGGCTCGCATCTCAGTGCTTGTGTGGCTAAGACGAGATGTAAGAACCTTCCGTATACATGTAGATGATATAATGGGAAAATGAAGTTATATAACTAAACATAGGAATTACACAAAAGGTTTGCGATTATATGATAGAGAAGGAGAAAAGGTAAGAATAATAGATCTATCTCCCCACAACGGCCTCCCAACTATAGAGATCCTGGGACAAATGAACAAAGGACCAGCGAGACTAATGCCATGTGTGTGTGTACAGGTATACTACCAGCATGTGTGTGTACAGGCAGTACCGGCACCCCAGCACCCTGTCACGTGTGTGTACAGGCAGTACCGGCACCCCAGCACCCTGTCACGTGTGTGTACAGGCAGTACCGGCACCCCAGCACCCTGTCACGTGTGTGTACAGGCAGTACCGGCACCCCAGCACCCTGTCACGTGTGTGTACAAGCAGTACCGGCACCCCAGCAGCCTGTCACGTGTGTGTACAGGCAGTACCGGCACCCCAGCACCCTGTCACGTGTGTGTACAGGCAGTACCGGCACCCCAGCACCCTGTCACGTGTGTGTACAAGCAGTACCGGCACCCCAGCACCCTGTCACGTGTGTGTACAGGCAGTACCGCCACCCCAGCACCCTGTCACGTGTGTGTACAGGCAGTACCGGCACCCCAGCACCCTGTCACGTCTGTGTACAAGCAGTACCGGCACCCAGGCACCTGTCCGGCGCGACCCAGCAGCCTGTCACGTGTGTGTACAGGCAGTACCGGCACCCCAGCACCCTGTTACGTGTGCGTACAGGCAGTACCGGCACCCCAGCACCCTGTCACGTGTGGTACAGGCAGTACCGGCACCCCAGCAGCCTGTCACGTGTGTGTACAAGCAGTACCGGCACCCCAGCAGCCTGTCACGTGTGTGTACAGGCAGTACCGGCACCCCGCACCCTGTCACGTGTGTACAGGCAGTACCCCCCAGCACCTCACGTGTTCACAGGTCCGGCCCCACACCTCACAGGCACCCGCACCTGTCACGTGTTGACAGTGCAGTACCAACCGGCCCCCCAGCACCTGCACGTGTGTGTACCAAGCCGTACCGGTAGCACGGACCCAGCACCCTGTCCGTGTGTGTACAGGCAGAGTCCGGCACCCCGCACCCTGTCACGTGTGTACAGGCAGTACCGGCCCCAGCACCCTGTCACGTGTGTGTACAGGCAGTACCGGCACCCCAGCACCCACCGTGTGTGTACAGCAGTACCGGCACCCCGCACCCTGTCACGTGTGTGACAAGCAGTACCGGCACCCCAGCACCCCTGTCAGGGTGCAGCACCCGGCACCCGCACCTGTCAGTGTGTACAGGCAGTACCGCACCCCAGCACCCTGTCACGTGTGTACAGGCAGTACCGCACCCCAGCACCCTGTCACGTGTGTGTACAGCTGTACCGGCACCCCAGCACCCTGTCCTGTGCGCTGTACAAGCGTGTGTTCACCCAGCAGCCCACGTCGTGGTACAAGCAGTACGGCACCCCAGCACCTCACGGGTACACGCAGTACGCACCCAACCGTCACTGTGTGTAAGGCAACCGGCACCCCAGCACCCTGTCACGTGTGTGTACAGGCAGTACCGGCACCCCAGCACCCGTCACGTTGTCAGTGCAGCAGGCATACCGGCACCCCAGCCCCCACGTGTGTGTACAGGCAGTACCCGCACCCCACCCGTCACGGTGTACAAGCAGTACCGGCACCCCAGCAGCCTGTCACGTGGAACGTACCAAGCGTACCGGCCCCCGCACCCCCTGGTCAGGTACGGCGACCAGCCCGCACCCAGCAACCCTCCGTGTGTTCAAGCACGACCGGCACCCCACACCTGTCACGTGTGTGTACAGCAGTACCGGCACCCCGGCACACGCACCCTTCCGTGTGTGTACAAGCACCGACCACGGCACCTCCCACCCTGTCCGTGGTTACAGGCAGTACCGGCACCCAGCCCCTGTCACGTGTGTATACAGGCAGTAAAGGCACCCCAGCCCCTGTCACGGTGTGTACGGCAGTACCGGCACCCAGCACCCTGTCGTGACAGCAGTACCGGCACCCGCACCCTTCCGGTGTGACGGCAGTACCGGCACCCTGTCCGTGTGTACAAGCCGCACCCCAGCACCCTGTCACGAAGCAGTACCACCACCCGTCACTGTGTGTACGCGACCGGCACCCGCACGCTGTCACTGTGTCAGGCACCGGACCCCAGCACCCTGTCACTGTGTTAAGCAGTACCGGCACCCCAGCACCCGTCACTGTGTACAGGCAGTACCGGCACCCCAGCACCCTGTCACGTGTGTGTACAGCAGTACCGGCACCCCAGCCCCTGTCACGTGTGTGTACAAGACCGGCACCCCACACCCTCACGTGTTGAAGGTACCGGCACCCAGCACCTGTCACGTGGTTCCAGGCAGTACCGCACCCCACACCGTCACGGACAGGCAGTCACCGGCACCCGCAGCACCCTGTCACCTGTGTGTACACGCCGCTACCGGCACCCAGCACGTGTACGGTGGTACCAAGCACCCCACCGGTACAGCAGACGGCACCGGCACTGTCACAGCAGTACCGGCACCCAAGCCGTCACGTGTCCGACGCCTGTCACGTGTACAGGCAGTACCGGCACCCGCACGTGTTGTACAGCAGTCGGCACCCCAGCACCCTGTCACGTGGTGTCAGGCAGTACCGGCACCCCAGCACCCTGTCACGTGTGTGTACAGGCAGTACCGGCACCCCAGCACCCTTCAGTGGTGTACAGCAGTACCAGCCGCACCCTGCACGGTGTGTCACGCAGTGTACCAGCAGTACCGGCACCCCAGCACCTGTCACGTGTGTGTACAGAGACCGGCCCCACACCCTGTCAGGTTAAAGTACGCACCCCGCTCACGTGTTGACAGGCAGTGAACGCACGGCACCCCAGCACCCTGTCACGTGGTGTCAGCAGTACCGGCCCCCGCACCTGTCACGTGTGTGTAAGCAGAACCGGCACCCCAGCACCCTGTCACGTGTGTGTACAAACGTACCGGCACCCCAGCCCCTGTCCAGTGTGGACAGCCTGTCGGCTGTACACCTGTACGTGTGCACCAGGCAGACCGTCGTAACCGCCGGGACCCGCACTTTTACAGTGTGTACCGGAACCGCCACCCCAGCACCCGTCAGTGTGTGTCCAGTACCGGCACCCCCAGCACCCTGTCACGTGTGTGTACAGGCAGTACCGGCACCCCAGCACCCTGTCGTGTGTCAGGCAGCCGGCACCCCCAGCACCCTGTCACGTGTGTGTACAGGCAGTACCGGCACCCCAGCACCCTGTCACGTGTGTGTACAGGCAGTACCGGCACCCCAGCACCCTGTCACTGTGTGTACAAGCAGTACCGGCACCCAGCACCCGTCACGTGTGTGTAACAAGCAGTACCGGACCCCAGCCCCTGTCACGTGTGGTACAGGGAGTACCGGCACCCCAGCACCCTGTCACGTGTGTGTACAGGGCATACCGGCACCCAGCACCCTGTCACGTGTGTACAGGCAGTACCGGCCCCCAGCACCCTGTCACGTGTGGTGTACGGCCAGTACCGGCACCCAGAGGTCCTGCACATCGGTTACAAGCCGTCACGGGCACCCAGCAGGTCCGGTGAACAGCAGCTCCGGACACCCCAGCAGCCTGTCACGCTGTGGTACAAGCAGTACGGCACCCACAGCCTGTCACGTGTGTGTACAAGCAGACCGCACCCCAGCACTCTGTCACGTGTGTGTACAGGCAGTACCCAGCACCCAGCACCTGTCACGTGTGTACAAGCAGTACCGGCACCCCAGCACCCTGTCACGTGTGTGTACAACAGTACCGGCACCCCAGCACCCTGTCACGTGTGTGTACAGGCAGTACCGGCACCCCAGCACCCTGTCACGTGTGTACAAGCAGTACCGGCACCCAGCACCCTGTCACGTGTGTGTACAAGCAGTACCGGCACCCACAGCAACCCGTCACGTGTGTGTACAGGCAGTACCGGCACCCCAGCACCCTGTCACTGTGTGTACGGCAGTACCGGCACCCCAGCACCCTCTCACGTGTGTGTACAGCAGTACCGGCACCCCAGCAGCCTGCCACGGTGTGTACAGGCAGTACCGGCACCCCAGCACCCTGTCACGTGTGTACAGGCAGTACCGCACCCCAGCACCCTGTCACGTGTGTGTACAGCAGTACCGGCACCCAGCACCCTGTCACGTGTGTATACAGCGTCAGACCGGCACCCCAGCACCCTGTCATGTGTGTGTACAGGCAGTACCGCACCCCAGCACCCTGTCACGTGTGTGTACAAGCAGTACCGGCACCCCAGCACCCTGTCACGTGTGTGTACAGGCAGTACCGGCACCCCAGCAGCCTGTCACGTGTGTGTACAGGCAGTACCGGCACCCCAGCACCCTGTCACGTGTGTGTACAGGCAGTACCGGCACCCCAGCACCCTGTCACGTGTGTGTACAGGCAGTACCGGCACCCCAGCACCCTGTCACGTGTGTGTACAGGCAGTACCGGCACCCTATCATCACTGCATCTCCCATTTCAGCGAGGAAACACTTTATGAAACGCCAAGTGCTTAATTTTCCCCGTAATCGCCGACACATCCGCGTGGAAACAGGAGGTGCTCGAGGCTGTCAAGGCGAGATGCGGCATGATAACAGCCCCCGCGGCGGTGCACATGCGGGGGAAACACAGGCTAAGATACACAACGCGCCATCCACCTGGGCTCCACGTGACACAAGGCCCTTGTCATGGTACGCGATGGCATGCTGGAAGGCTTACCTTGTCCATCTGCCGTCGCCTGAAGGCCGGCCATACACTTGTAAAGCCTCTCGCGTTATCGTTGTTGCCGAGACTCCTTCAGGCGATGTTGTTGCAGCGGGGCGTTAGTATAGGCTGAGGGTATGTCATTCCCGACGTGTGACGTCCCGCGGGGTGCCGCGCGGAGGACACAAGGGTGGCGGGGAGCAGGGCAGGAATGACTGCCAGGCCCTGCCGCTCCAACGCACCCTTGCATGCATAATCACATCAGCAATAAAGAACACGGCACATTAATAAATCAAGTAACTCTGAAAATGCACGGTGACTGTGTGGGGGAGGCGCGGGCACGCCAACACGGGCAGGAGGAGGCAGTTTGGGGGCCGCGACGCCTAGCCTGGCTCATTGCTCCTGCCTTCCTCGCTCTCTGTTTGCAACTCCGCCAGTGGGCGACAGATGCCCGGGCGCCGCAGTGTTAACAACAGGAACACTTGGCACCTAGCCCGTCTGCGATTAGACTGCAGCTCCATGGAACCCGGACGCTGGAATTCCCAGTGTGCAGCGACCCCCACCAGGATATACTGGCGCACAAACAAGGGGGCTAAAACGCGTGTCTTGCGAATGGAGGCAGAGGCCAGGCGACCACCGGGGTCTGCCTCGGGCGCTTCCATCACCTCTTCAACCTCCCTCAACTCCAAGGCGGCGGAGGGGAGACGTGTGAGGCGCTAGGGGGCCCAGGGGTGAGGCACGTCATGTGCACACACGCGGCTGCCGTCCAGCGAGACAATTGTAACACTTTTCTGCGGTGAGTGGAAAGCACCGCGATACCCACTGTGGTCGTTTCTTTGATGATGCGGAACCCCCGCGACCTGTATTATACTGGCCGAGCAAGTGTCCCGCCCCGCGTCACTCCCTGCCTGTTGAGCCACGCGGCTGGTAAGGTCCGTCCCTCGCCAGGCTCCAGCCCTTAATCGGCACGAGAGTTTGTCAACAAAGGGTTGTTCCCTAAATGGTCCTCCATCAGCATGGCGGAGGCTGCACGATGCGTTTATGATGACAAGTGTGACGGCAAGAAAAATGTGGGAGGAGGTGTGAAGGGATCAGGAGAGGGAAGAGGCAGTGAAGGGCAGAAAGGTTGGCGTGGGGCAATGCAATCAAACAGCTGGCGTGGCCCTCAGCGAGGCAGCCACAACACGAAAACATCATTCATACATTCAGGAATACATACACGCTATCTCATATAAAGCTTCGATATCCTTACTTCAAATCTTGCAGCAGGAATCGCAAGACAAAGGCTAAATTAAATTATAAAAAGTCTGGCCTGCCCTTCCCTCCGTGTGCCCCGCTGGCTACTGCTGCCAGAGATCCTGTCCCATACTAAGTGTAATATTATGGTGTATAAATCATAACTTGTTGCCTAGCAGGATGGTGCCACTTAGCTCTTAAGGTAAGTCAAAGCCTTTATATACCATAGTTCTCACATTGTTATACCTGACGCGGGATTTGTATAACTTATTACTTATTGACAAATGATCACAAACTGCCAACGAAAATAATGAAAAAATAACCTTTTTCTTCAATTAGGTAAATAAATCGACGTACAGTTGAGCGATAAAAGCCAACTCATGTAATGGATCTTCTAAATATATATTGCACCTCAGACAACACAAAAAAAAGTTCCGGGTTTAAAACACTACGAGACAGCAACTGATGGGAAAGGAAGAGGTGGGAGGAGAAGGAGGAGGAGGAGGGGGAGGGGGAGTGGGGGGGGCAGGAGGGGGAGAAGGAGGATGAGAGGGGAAAAAGATAAAGACATAGGAGGGGGCGGAGCAGGAGGGAAGCAAGACAAGGAGGAAAAGGAACGAGAGGAGGCAATGCAATGCTCGTTTAATCTACCTGAAATTATAATTCCGATGAAATGAGAGAAAAAACCAGACATTTATTTTTCCTGCCATATCCTCCTCCGCTTCCCTCCCCCGGGCGGCGACCTTCACCACGCCGGCCTGTGGGTTGCCTGCACACCTCCACGGCGGCCCCGGCGTGACTCACATCTAAAGGTCTCACACTCGCTGCATCAGTATGGAGGCGAGAACACTGCCTCGCGTCCGCCACACTGTTGTCATCGGGGAGCCTAAAGCAGATGTTTTATACTTTTCTTTGCGTCCATAAAATCAAGATTAATAGACATGCTATTCAAAAGTCTATAGATCTTGCATAAAATAAATGTAATGTCAAAAAGAGCGTCTGACACACTGCAGCGATGCCATTCCTGTTCCATGTAAGTCAAGGAGAAACAAATAATAATTGACACCATCACAAGGGAAGTAACTCCAATAATTAGCCACGGTGTCACATTAGGCAGGGCGGTGCATGGAGAGGTGGTGGTGGTGGGGGCCAGGCGACGAGGGACAGACTATGGTACCATGCAGTGGCGGCTCGTGATCAAATAAAATGGAGGGACTGCAAGCTTTACACAACAGTAGGATACACACATTTGACCTATCTCAGGTATGAGTTGTAGTTGATATTCACGGATTTCAGGGCATGGTAGTAGTAGTGGTGGTAGAAGGGATGGTAGGGGTGGTAGTGTTGGCAGTAGAGGGGATGGCTGAGGTGGTGATGGTAGAATTACAGTATTACTTGAAAATAAAGTCGGTACCGCTTGATTTCAGTCTTTTCATTTAATGTCAGCTGGGAAAAGTTGATGTTTTGCAAATACTACACTGGATTTTCCATCGTCATAGGGTAATTAAAGAAAGCACGATTTAACCACACCGTCTACACGCACTGTAAACACAAGAGGGACGAGATTTAGCTGCCTCGACTGCAGCTCTTTGTTTTCACAAGTGGCGCGGCGGCGGTGCAGACATGAATCGTACAGGAAATATGAAAGTAACTTAAATTTTGGTCTGGTTTTAATGAAAATTCACTTAGTAACGTATTGAAAATAATTAAATAACATTTAATGACTTTTTATTTTGATATATTTGTTAGTAGTGTATCAATTCTGCTGTCTCTAAAGGCATCATACACCTGGCAGTGAGTGTCTGGGGGTGCTGCAGCTCTGCAGTCCTATGCCACGAGCCGCCACTGGTACCATGCCACCCTGGCGCGGGTCACGGTGAAAAGTGTGAGGCGCGGGGTGGCGGTCGTTACCCCTGGTCTACCTGTGAGTGGTGACGCGGCTGAACCCCGAGTGGTAGTAATGAGTAGAGTGATGACTGGTGGAGCGCAGGGCGGGTTGCTAGGCTGCCACGTCATGAATCTCCCGGCAACCACGACCGCGCCCTTGCCTCCTCATCCTGTCGCTGCCCCTTGCCCCTGGCCAGGACAGACGCCCCGCCACCCACCTCCACCTCTACATTAAAAAATTCTGCAGCGGCGGGGAGGCCAGTGGGCTGGGCGGGAGGGAGGCGGCCAAGGTCACGCGGCGGAGGGCGGAGTAGTTCCGGGTTGACGTACATGAGAATGTAGTTGGGCAGCGGCACGGTGGTGGAGGAGGAGGTGGTGGCGGAGGTGGTGGTGGTGGTGGTGGTGGCGGAGGTGGAGGTGGTGGTGGTGGTGGTGGTGGTGGAGGTGGAGGTGGTGGTGATGGTGGTGGTGGTGGTGGTGGTGGTGGTGGAGGTGGTAGTGGAGATGGTGCAAATTCCAGCTTCAAGGTCGCCGCAGAATACCGAGTACGGCTGCCATGTCGCTCCGTCCGGTGTTTCCGGATGTTCACTTTTTGCTGGGGTGAGAACGTGCCTGCCATCTGAACATGTAGCATAAGCCGGTGCCCGACCCCGGCCCCACCCTGAGTCCCGGCCCCGCCAGGCCAGCCCCATCACGGCGGCAACCTTCAAGCACCTTCATCACCACCACCACCTCAGCCAATCCGTCAGCCCAGCCGGAACCTGGCACCGCCCGAGGACAGGTGCGGCGGGGTAATCTGTCATCGTTGAGGCAGACGATGGTCAGCATTACTGATTAGTTTCCAGTTTGCCTTCAGTTATATACCTGGCAGCGTGTGTTGTCTATAGTGGTGCCACACAATGCTATCCTCAGCCTACTCATCGAAACAATAGCCCCTTGACAATGCATGCGGTGTGTGTGTGTGTGTGTGTGTGTGTGTGTGTGTGTGTGTGTGTGTGTGTGTCTTTGTCTGTGTGTCTGTGTGTGTGTGTGTGTGTGTGTCTGTGTGTGTGTGTCTGTGTGTGTGTGTGTGTGTGTCTGTGTGTGTGTGCATAATCATTTATAGAATTGTATGCGCAAACGCAGGCAACAGATGTTGCGATTCTGCATGGCATAACACACACACACACACACACACACACACACACACACACACACACACATGAATGAACCCCTTGAGCAGGTACAGGGGTCCGGGTGCTGTGGCCCCACGTCTACACCCGTGTTTTGCCTCTATCAGGGAGAAGTCTGGGCTGGTGCAGAGGAGGCAGGGAGGGCCTGGAGGGCACGCGGCCCCGTCCATGGTGGTGGTGAAGATTACGTCCTGCACTAGCACGATCCATAACCCCGGTGAACACCCGCGGCGAGGACGTCACTCAAGTTGTTGCATAGCCAGTATGAAGTCACTCCCTGACCTCAGCCACGGCCACACGGTGAACCCTGGTCTGCCGCAGGAACGGGGAACCACGCCTTATATAACTATGACAATCTTGCTATTTTTTTTTCGCTTGGCCACCAACATTACAACATCGCCGAGGACAACGAGCAAACGAGCGACAATTTCAGACTCGTTACATTCCCGGCCTGCCTGGACAATCTCCTGGACGTGCCTGCCTGGCGGCGGCCGCTGACACCCTGGTGGTGGTGACGGATGGCGGCGGGTTTACCCAAAGATGGCCTCGCAAGGTGGCTGCCAGGGGGGGCACACATGGGGGGAGGGGGGTTGCAGGGCGTGGGGGACTGTTGAGGACTCTGCCACCGCCCTTGTCCACAATTATTCATCTCGTGGACGGAGGCGGACGACGGCCAGAAGAACGGTTTGAAAAAAATAATAAAGTCGAATGTTCAACCGCTGAGAGGCCACGAACAGAGGATATGTTTTGTTCAGTTTTTTGCATTAATCAAACTAAAGTGACAAGGTCTGAGGAGAAAGCACACCCAGCTGCCTAGAATTGTTACAACGCCGAACACTCAGTGATGGACGCTACTCTGCACAATCCTGGGTGGCTGGTCTGTCTGCCCATACCAGGACGCAGGTAACTCCATGAGACACGGCGACTGATTTACCCGCCGCGGCTGTCCCTCACCTCACCGTGGTCGGGTAGCGGCCTTGCCTTGCCCTTCTTTGCACTCGGCACTCACACGTTTCCTACTTCATCAGCAAACCCAGATATAGAAGTTGTCGTTGTTTTTTTTCTATTTTTTTGTTCGGGCAATAAACGGGATTTTCGCTACGTTTTTTCTTTTTTTCCATCTCGCCCAGGTCGCCCTCGTATGATGTCATCAAATATAACTGTCCACCTGGTTGTCCACAGTTCAGATGGGACATGCGGCAGGCGAGGTGCTTGGCCGAGGGGTTTCCTTGTTCCTTGTTTTGGAGGATTAGTCGCTCATTTCTTACCTGATATATTGAGAGAAGAGAGAAAGGAGAAAGAGAGAGAGAGAGAGAGAGAGAGAGAGAGAGAGAGAGAGAGAGAGAGAGAGAGAGAGAGAGAGAGAGAGAGAGAGAGAGAGAGAGAGAGAGAGAGAGAGAGAGAGAGAGAGAGAGAGAGAGAGAGAGAGAGAGAGAGAGAGAGAGAGAGAGAGAGAATGTTGCACACTAATCATATGTTCCGCTGGTGTGTGAGGTCCCAGCATTACTCAAAGATCGGTAATAATGAGCTCTAAGCTCGCTCCGGGAGGGTGAAGCTGGCGATCGCGAGTCCGCCTCGCGTGGACAAGACCATGGGTGATTGACACACACACACACACACGCTGATCAACAACACCAATGAGCCACACGACCAATTAGCTTGTTGCCAACACAATAAGTAAAAGAAAAGGTGCAACTTTGCACCTTTAAATGTGCAAAAGATGTCACAGATTTTGCACCTTTAAGGGTGCAAAGTTGCACCCATAAGGCTGCATAGTTGCACCCATAAGGCTGCATAGTTGCACCCATAAGGCTGCATAGTTGCACCCATAAGGCTGCATAGTTGCACCCATAAGGCTGCATAGTTGCACCCTTTAAGGGGTGACCCCCATTAGGGGTGAAAAATCTGTGATATATTTTGCACCTTTTATTCCTAGTGTGCACAGTTAACCTCTGATTCTGCCTCCCACAGGCGTACGGCACCCGTGTGTGTGTGTGTGTGTGTGTGTGTGTGTGTGTGTGTGTGTGTGTGTGTGTGTGTGTGTGTGTGTGTCCGTGTGCGTGTGCGTGTGTGCGTGTGTGTGTCCGTGTGCGTGTGTGCGTGTGTGTGTGTGTGTGTGTGTGTGTGTGTGTGACGCGCGCATGGTCCATCAGGGTGAGAGGTCAGCCACAACCTGACGACAGCAACACCAAGGTGCCAGCGTCTTGACCTGCACCACGCCGCCCGCAAACAGGTCACGACACACCCGCCCACCAACGCCGTTACACCCACACCCACCTACACTCACACCCACCTACACCCACAACCCACCTACACCCACCCACCAACACTAAATATGTCAGGGATTTCCACACCCCGCCAACCGTGCGACAGCAACCCGAGCCTCAGATCCAGCTATTCCTTCACGATCTGGAGCGCAAAAGAAAAGGAAGGCATGGCACGGAGGAAGGTGACAGACAGAGGGATTTCCAGGAGACACTTCTGCCTCCGTCCTTCCTGCTGTCTTCCAGGATCCTGCACACGATAACCTTGGAGGGGGAGGAAGAGGAGGGAGGGAGGGGGCGGGGGAGCGCTTAGAGGGGGGAAAGGAGGAATAAGCGGGACTCATAATAACCATAATACGAAAAACATAAATGACAAAACGACCATCGAGGTCTGAAAAAAGAAAAAGAATCGGCTTGACGCTGCCGGTTCGCGTCACTTCTTCGCACCATGTTTGCATCGAATGGAGGAAGTTTACGGTGAGATAATGTTAGACGGTTAGATGAATAGCGTGTTGGGTGTGTTGTTGTTGTAGTGTTGTGGCGCCTTGATGTACCAGTCCTCCTTCTGCAGGTTAGCGGGTTCCCCCAACAGGACGAGTCATCACGGAGACTCGCACAGGATCTAAAGGAGGCAGCGAGTTGGGATCAGAGTTAATTTTGGTGTCGCCGAGGCCGGCAGTGTGGGACGTCGTGAGGTGGCGGCAAAACAAGCCAGGCACATCCGCCACTCCCAGACCTTCCTGAGGGCGATAGACTGTCCAGGGGCGGCGCGAGGCCTCACGTCGGCACTCGGGCATGTTATACTGCGCCAGGGTATCAATGAAGGGCCTTCAGTCCCCTCCCAGGCTGTGATTCACACCAGCCTCCATCAGGCCGGGAACTAGCGTGGCGATCCTAGAGACTGAGTCGCAGGATCACTTTCACATACCTAATGTTTACCAGTCTGGCTTCTGTCTGACACACCATCCACATGAGCAAGGTATTAACACAATGACAAGTGTTGAATAACATAGTACAATATTATCAGTGGCATCGACATAGTATATTATCAGAGGCATCGACCCCGCAGTGATGGAGGCCTCAAGGATGTCAGGCAGCCGGGCACACCTGCTGGTGCCCGATCAGGGGGCGGGGTGGCAGGGTCCCGCCCTCGCCCTGCCGCGCCCTGCCTGCTGCTGCGTGACAAGGGTCGCCCTTTTTTTACATTCTGTGATTACTCAATGAGCTCAGACAGACAGACTGTCTGTCTGTCTGTCTGTCTGTGTCTGTCTGTCTGTCTGTCTCTTTGTGTGTGTGTTATTCACCCATGGTCTTGTCCACGCGAGCTGGCTCGCGATCGCCAGTTTTCACCCTCTCAGTGCGAGCTTGGAGCTCATTATTACCGATCTTTGGGCAATGCTGGGACCTCACACACCACACACCCCCATCCCCTTGCTCAAAGGGGACAGTAACCGCCCGAATTGTCAGTGAAAAATCCCCGGGAGTGCGAGGATTCGAACCGCTTACCCACAGAATGGGAGCCTGGCACGCTGTCACCTGACCATCGCGCGGTGTGTGTGTGTGTGTGTGTGTGGTGTGTGGTGTGTGGTGTGTGTGTGTGTGCGTGTGCGCGTATGCGCGTGCGTGCGCGTGTGCGCGTGCGTGCGTGCGTGCGTGCGTGCGCGCGCGCTTCCCTTTTACCTCCTGCTTGAATCTGATGTTTCCTCTTATTTCCTGCAAGTTTTTCTTTTCAAACATGACTTACATAATGTACAATATGCTGCACAGCGTCACGGCCAGTGATTCCTTAGTATTACTCCACTCGGCGCACCAACCCCGCCGGCCATCGTTTATCCTCCTTCACGGGATGTCCGTGAAGGAAACTATACATACTCAACCCTGCACACACCACTTATCTATGCGGGGGTAGGACGCAGTGAGGGTGAAACAGCCTGCATGCATAGCGAGGGACGGAGGGGGAAGGGGGAGGGGCATCCGGGCGTGGTGTCTTGTCTTTTACAATTACGGCAAGATATACTCGCCGCTCGTTAAGTTGGCGAAAATGGGGCCTCCACTTCCCCCCTAAAGCCCCAACACCCAACACCTCAGCCAATCCCGTGCGTTCGGAAGGGGGGAGTGATGAGGCCAAATTTTCGCCAATTTAACGTGCGGCGAGTATTGGTGGGGACGGGTGTCACTGCACCTGACACGCTCTGCACTGGCGGGAAAGGCAAGGCGTCGCGTTGCCTTTCACTGTGCACGCGCGGCGGACACAGTAAATGTGCTGGCCACGAACATGAATAAAATCCCATAAAAACCTGTCAAGTATGTCGTCTTTTTTTTTTACACGTCAAACATAATAGCGTATAGCATGGTGGCCCCGCAGTGACCGGCCCTTCACACCCGCGTCGTGCCCTCAACACTACCAGGGGCCCCACGCTGCTCTCCACTCCACCACTCTTCTTAAACTCCTGCAGTTGGTAGTGTTTTATATAGTGGTGTCACTGTAAAAATCCAGCCTGCGCCGCCACAGGCGAGGGCAACCATCACAGCCCTCCAGAATATGCAGGGCCAACCATCTGAGCCCTCAAGGAAAAAGAAGATAAGAAAACTAAGGAAGAAATATAATAGCCTACAGGCGCTATAGGCTCAAACGTATAAAAAACAGTATTATGTTCTTCCTTCATTCACTCATCTTGCATCAGCCTCTCTCTCTCTCTCTCTCTCTCTCTCTCTCTCTCTCTCTCTCTCTCTCTCTCTCTCTCTCTCTCTCTCTCTAACTCCATGGCCTTTCCATCGGTCTTTTTAAAGCTAAACCTGTCATTTCTTTACGCACCTTGGAACGTGATGCACACCCATGCAGCCTTCTCCCTGCCCGCCTCCCCTCCCTCCTCACCTAACAAGAACCACCCACCCACCCACCCACCCACCCGCCCACCCATCCATCCACTCACCCACCCACCCACCCACCCACCCATCCAATGCAGCAACAACACAATTTCGCACACCTACACAGCCACACACTCCGAGTGTACACAGCATATACAGAAAACAAAATGCAATCACTCATATAAATTCACCTCTAACACCACACAGCGTGCGAGTATAAGGTATAATGAAGGAAAATGTACGGCGGGGAATGTGATATGAATGACAATGATCGACAAACCAACGACGAAGCCCATTGCAGGAGGCAACACGCGCCCCTCACACACGCCACTCCAGCTTCCTTGAGTACTAAATAATTCCCTGACAACCCATAGGCAGCACACGGGGCGGCGGGGAAGCACACACCTCCATGCGGGAGGGAAGAGAGGAGCGTCGTCTTCACGCCTCACTTGGTCTCCCATCCTCCTTATATGTTAAACTTTAGACACTGACATGAAATACCCAGCATCCTCCCTGGGACCTGCCTCCTCTCCCTCCTTCCTAATATGGACTGGTAAACACACACACACACACACACACACACACATACACATACACACACACACACACACACACACACACACACATACATACATACACACACACACACACACACACACACACACACACACACACACATACATACATACATACATACACACACACACACACACACACACACATACACATACCACACACACACACACACACACACACACACACACACTACACACAACCAACACACACAACAACACACACACACACACACACACACACACACACACACACACACATACACACACACCACACACACACACACACACACACATACATACATACATACATACACACACACACACACACACACACACACACACACACACACACACACACACACACACACACACACACAACACACACACATACATACATACATACAACACACACACACACACACACAACCCCACACACACACACACATACATACATACATACATACATACAGACACACACACATACATACACACAACACACCACACACCACACACACACACACACACACACACACACACACACACACACACAATGTAATACTAAGGAAGGTATCATGCCATACATTTATTAACGCAAAGACGCATCCTGCGGTGAAGCACAAAACAAGTGGGACGGAACGCTTTGATCAATGGTTAGTTCCTTGTCAGGTATAATTGTTTTGTGAGTCAGTGAAGCAAGAGCCGCGGCGTGCCGGGCCCATCACGACATGAATGTGAGCAACATTATAATGCGGCGCTGATGGCCGCGCGGCCCTTCATCTCCGGCCTCCCACCAGGACACTGTCGCCGCCTCGCCGCCGCGCTGGCAGGGTCGCGCCAGGCTTCCTGCTTGCCGCACAAGGGTCGCGTTGAATAATACGACGGAGCAGTTTGTCATCCCGGATCACACCTGTCTGGCGCGCCAGGGACACACGCACACACGCAGGCACGCACACGTATCCGGGCCGCTCGCTACCTTGTCCACAGTGAGGGCCGGCCACTTACTTGGATTCCTAGATCCTGGCATACATAATACAAAGGTCAACCATTGCAGCTCTAGGGAAGTCTTAATACCCAGGTCAACCCCTCCATACATTCCTACATACATCTTCTCTCCCACACAAAAACACCCACACGCCCCTCACTGCCTGGTAAGTCCGCCTCCACGTTGCCTCCCGCCGGGCGCGGCTTGCACTCCCATGCACGAGTGCCTGCATCGCCCGCCGCCCGGCACGGATGTAAAACTTTCGTCCCTCGATCATCAGCTGCCTACCGTCCCTTACTCGTGATGAGGTACGCCCTCTCCCGCACGCTGCCGCCCCTACAGGCTGCACTCCACGGCTTCTCAATCCAATCACGCCCTAAACACATGACACTTCATTCAGGCCTGACAGTTCACGCCATGACCAAGACATGTCCTTCAGGCGGGTGCTCCCGAGGCAGCGAGCCCTGGCGTCAACCCTGCAGCGTGGGGAGCCGTGGCAGCATTAGTGGGGCCGCGATGCAGGCTGTGTTGGGGCTGCGTCGCGCCTCAGGCCAAACACGAGTTGAGAAGAGAGTTAAAAGCGAGTGGTTTTGTCTCTCAACCTTTGCTGCACATGGAACGGCCGTAACTAAAGAACTTACAACAGTAAAGACAAATTTGATGCAAAGCGTAGTGAAATAACTGGCACAAAAACAAGAAATACCTGTACTTCACGCACAGACATGCTATTCAATTTATGGTACTTTTTATTCCCAAATCTTTAGGGAAGGTGCAGCAAGAGAAACTCGTTGGCTATCACAATGTTTCTCGTCTTCTCTTAGCTGGTGTGAATATAGTAACCAGTTAAGTAGTAACAACCAAAGCTGCGATAAAAACCTGTAGCACAACCTGCCTCCTCCGTCACCCCGAGGCCGGAGACAAAACGGTGGGGAAATATAGACGTAACACAAAGAGGGTGATGCGAGCGGCTTTTTTTTTTGTATACTTAGGCCAACTGTGATGGTGGTGGTGGTGATTATGATAGTGGAGGAGGAGGAGGACAACAAGAGGTGAGGTGGGGGGGGGGGGGGGGGGGGGCAGACGGACCTTGGTGGCGAGCCAGGGACACCGCCGTCGGAGGGGAGTAGATCCGCGTTCCACATCCGGATTCACAAGCTTAGCGGACCTGGGAGATTGTTTTTTCTTCTTTTTATAACCACCAAAAATCTGGTTCAAGGTTCCTCGCGGCCTCGCCTCACCTGACGCAGCCCGCCACGTGGTGGGCGTGAGCCTGGCCGCCCTCCGCTGCCGAGCCCAAGCCTTGTCTCGCCACCAGTATACTCCCCCCCCCCCCCAGCCTCTCCTGGCTGCCTCCCCTTTCCTCCCCCCACCCCCACCCCCCTCCTGTCACCTTCCCGGCTGTTATCTAGCACCCATCTTGCTCCCTGCTAAGGCTGCCGCGGTGCCGGAGCCTTCGCGTGCAACACCCACAACCTTGACAGCGCCGCGTTGTCACCAGGACTCAATCATGGATTATCATGATGATGATGATGATGACGATGATAGTGATAATATATAATAACAAAAATAATAATCATAATTATTTCATCATTACCATCATCATTGTCATGATTCATCATCCAGGTGGCATCACAACAGCGGCTGTTCTATCAATACACTGAGAAGACACAAACAAAAACTATCACGTCTACATCAGTTATATTGTCCTCGATGGCAACCTTGGGCGCCCCCTATCCTGCCCTGCCGTGCCATTACGCCTGTAGCTTTGCCGCAGCCCCAGCGGACCCCAGCAGGGTGCCATACACGTGCCCCCGGGGCCTCACGGCACGGGCCGGGACTGCTGCCTTGATGAACAGGCGACAGGTAGCTCACCCGGCAGGTCGCGGCCACGTGCAGGTGGAGCAGTGACCTTTGATCACGCAGCCACCGTGACACAAAAATCCCACAAACCAGTCTATTACATTTTGGCCAGTGTGTGTGTGTGTCTTTTTTTTTGCCATTAGAGCATAAAAACTCAGATGACTTCAGACCTATAATAATTGAGGCGCGACTGAAGTGCCGTTACGGACGTCTGCGTGGCGGCCGTGGGACCCGCAAAGATCCGGCTTATCAGGAGCGGACAGCTGGCCTCCAGCGGCTTCAGGACGCCCTTGTCGTGCTCCTCGTCGGCACACCCGCAACACCCTCCACAACGGCCGGGAACAGGGTGGCGAGAGGACCCGTAAGAGCGCGGTGAAGGCGAGGAGGCTAGTCGGCCCGGCTCCTGTCGAGGCTGTCAGCGGCCCCGCCCTTGCACTTCGGGATGTCCGGAT
This sequence comes from Chionoecetes opilio, assembly GCA_016584305.1. Taxonomy (NCBI): domain Eukaryota; kingdom Metazoa; phylum Arthropoda; class Malacostraca; order Decapoda; family Majidae; genus Chionoecetes; species Chionoecetes opilio. The sequence goes on from JACEEZ010020100.1 coordinate 420,181, forward strand.
CGACTCCCTTGGGATTTCCGCGTACCGTCCCTGAGTGCAGTAAAGTATTTGCACGACGCAGGCGGTGCTGGTGTAGTCGGTCGCCACCAGCGGCCCCAAGCACACCTCTCCGACACAGCTGGTAAGTAGCCCTCCCCTGGTGTGCACCGCAGCCGTGCAGCGGCACCGTGCGGCAACAGCCGTGGCGCGTCCCGCTATTACTATCATTGTACGAGAAGTTGTTTGTCCCATCGTGGTTGCAGATGTGAGTGTCTGAGGTGAGTCTAGGGAGTGTGAGGCGGATGCCATGACGAAGCAGCGAGGCGGAGGAACGAGACGCAGGGATAGCTCTGCATCCTTTTGCCTTCGCGCCGTGCACGTCAATGCCCTGGCGATAGGCGGGGACTCCCCACCCCAAGACGTGCCCGGCAAATTTCCCGCCACAACCCAGCAACAAGGGCGAGACTTTGTGGGCGTCGCAGGGAGACCTTGGGAAGGCCAGGGTGGGGGCGGCCCGAGGCTGGGGACTCCCTCCACGACCGGCCGCCCAGCCCGCAGAATACCTGGGATTTCCAAGGCTCGTGAGTTCCTTGCTCGCTGCGGCTGCCGCTCTCTCAGTGATCCTGAAGGTGCCGCACCGATAGCGTCTCGTGCCACTTGTTCTATAAAAGAGCTCGCTTCCCTGCGTTGGTCATGGTGCATAGTTATGTGCGGGCGTGAGCACTGGGCTGAGGCTGGGCAGCACGTGGCAACGGTAGCCGAGGCGGCCCAGCCCTGCTACCTGTGTTGCTTCATTAGTATTCTCGCTACATAGGAGCTCATTCAAACGTGGTGGTCTTAGGAGTGTTGCGGCAGTGAGAAGGTCCACCAAGACTACCGTGTGACGCTGAGGCTAAGGGTAAAAGACTTGTGTGTGTGTGTGTGTGTGTGTGTGTGTGTGTGTGTGTGTGTGTGTGTGTGTGTGTGTGTGTGTGTGTGTGCGTGTGTGTGTGTGTGTGTGTGTGTGTGTGTGTCATTCACCCATGGTCTTGTCGCGAGTCGGACTCGCGATCGCCAGTTTCACCCTCCCGGTGAAAGCTTGGAGCTCATTATTACCGATCTTTTGGGTAATGCTGGGACCTCACACACCCATCCCCTTGCCCAAGGGGGACAGTAACCACCCGAATTTGTCAGTGAAAAATCCCCCGGTGGGTGTGTGTGTGTGTGTGTGTGTGTGTGTGTGTGTGTGTGTGTGTGTAGTACATTAAGTCACCTGCCAGTGATCTGTGAGTGCACAGTGCTGCGGTGGGTCGCGGCGCCTTCCCACCGGTGAGTACAGAACCTGCCGTCCCGGGTGACGTGACTCGCGGAAACGCGGGTCTGGCCCCGCCATGGCCACGGGCTGTTGGCAAACCCTCAAGATAGCTGCTGTAAAACTTAAAGACCATAAAGGAATGATCTTTGGTGTGTGTAACATTACCACGGCATCTTTAACGCTAACAAACCATTCTGAAGCTCCAACTGACACTAACTTAGCAACCCCCTCCTCCCTTCACCACCACTCCTCCCCTCCTCCCGTCACCACTCCTCCCCTCCTCCCGTCACCACTACTCCCCTCCTCCCGTCACCACTACTCCCCTCCTCCCGTCACCACTACTCCCCTCCTCCCGTCACCACTACTCCCCTCCTCCCGTCACCACTCCTCCCCTCCTCCCGTCACCACTACTCCCCTCCTCCCGTCACCACTACTCCCCTCCTCCCGTCACCAAATACTCCCCTCCTCCCGTCACCACTACTCCCCTCCTCCCGTCACCACTACTCCCCTCCTCCCGTCACCCACTCCCTTCCCCTCCTCCTCCCGTCACCACTACTCCCCTCCTCCCGTCACCACTACTCCCCTCCTCCCGTCACCACTACTTCCCTCCTCCCGTCACCACTACTCCCCTCCTCCCGTCACCACCTCCCCCACTCCTCCCGTCACCACTACTCCCCTCCTCCCGTCACCACTACTCCCTCCGTCCCACTCACCACTCCCGTCACCACTCCCCTCCCGTCACCACTACACCAGCCTCCCGTCACCACTACACCGCCTCCTCACCACTACACCACTCCCGTCACACTACCCTCCTCCCGTCACCACTACACCAGCCTCCGTCACCACTCACCACTCCGTCACCACTCCCCTCCCGTCACCACTACTTCCCCTCCTCCCGTCCACCACTACTCCCCTCCTCCCGTCACCACTACTCCCCTCCTCCCGTCACCACTACTACACCCTCCTCCCGTCACCACTACATCCCCTCCTGCCCGTCACGCACTACTCCACTCCTCCCGTCACCACTATGTCTCTGAGCACTAGACAGATCGAGTCAGACGAGAGAGACAGACGGACAACAGAGACAAAGGCCCGAGACCAATAGGCAGCCAGACGTTGGAGTACAACAGTGTATGTCATCAGACCTAGGCGAAGGAGTGAGAGAGAGAGAGAGAGAGAGAGAGAGAGAGAGAGAGAGAGAGAGAGAGAGAGAGAGAGAGAGAGAGAGAGAGAGAGAGAGAGAGAGAGAGTGTGTATGTTGGGAGAACCGACAGATACTATATACTTTATCTAATAGGAAGACAGGCCATTGTATATATAATAGCACCGCGCCCGGCTATTATTATAAACTTAACATGAATAACATAACGACCCACAGGACATGTTGCATTTCTCAGGAACGACACACACCCGACCCAACTTTTTGACGCTTTAGAAAGATCGCGAAACACAAATCAACTTGACGATATCATTTCACACACACCAGAATTTTGACCCACCTCAATTATTGTAGTTTTTACATTTTCTATATTTCATTTCAGTCTTGACATAAAAGCTTGAGAAAAAGAGGAGGAAGACAGGGAAAGGCAACGGTATAGACATGACCCCACGCCGTCCATGGCTTTCCAGGGAGAGGCGAGGGGAGCCAAACAGAAAAAAAAGTTGGCGCGGTTTTTCCCGTTGCTGTTCTCTTCTCTGATTTTCTCTCTCTCCCTTTTTTCTCCAATGAGGAGAGGGTGTGGTGCGAGGAGGAGGAGGAGGAGGAGGAGGAGGAGGAGGAGGAGGAGGAGGAGGAGGAGGAGGAGGAGGGAGGAGGAGGAGGAGGAGGAGGAGGAGGAGGAGGAGGAGGAGGAGGAGGAGGAGAGGGTGGTGGGAGAGAGAAGAGGATGATAGAGAATTAGAAAAAATAGGAGGGAGGAAAGAGAACGGAGAATTTCGAGGAAGTGCTGAAGGAGGGGATGGAGATGAAGAAAATAATAATAATAATAATAATAATAATAATAATAATAATAATATCGTAATGAAGCCATGAGGCAATGAAGACCTCTGGATATAACACACACACACACACACACACACACACACACACACACACACACACACACACATACACACCAAGTAAAAACAAATCGACAAATTTTCCCTTTGCGTTAATTTTCCCTCGTCCATGAATATTATTGGTTTTTGTCTCGCGCGAGAATTCCCAAGGAGGAAAATGGTTCATGAATATAACTATTTTTTTTTCATTCCCACCATCTTCAAGAGACAAGTTGTTGACGTTAATGTTAGGATTAAAAAGACGGTAATTGAGATGCACGTTACTGCCTTTGCCGCCGCTTATCAATCCAACGCATGAATTTGTATATAGAATGTCTGCACAATTACCTCTCCTCTCTCCTCTCTCTCTACTGTATTCCTCTCTCCTCTCTCTCTACTGTATTCCTTCACCGTTTACCTTTGTAGTCGTGCTGCTTATTTGTTAGTGGCAAGGAAAGACGTGTCTAATGGTGGCTGGAGGCTGGTGCTAATTGTGGCTGACCAATCTTGTGTGTGTGTGTGTGTGTGTGTGTGTGTGTGTGTGTGTGTGTGTGTGTGTGTGTGTGTGTGTGTGTGTGTGTGTGTGTGTGTGTGTGTGTGTGTGTGTGTGTGTGTGTGTATTTACCTAGTTGTTATCTATTATCATGTTATTTATGGTTATTATTTTTATTATGCTATATATTATGTAGTTATTTACCTAGTTGTGTGTGTGTGTGTGTGTGTGTGTGTGTGTGTGTGTGTGTGTGTGTGTGTGTGTGTGTGTGTGTGTGTGTGTGTGTGTGCGTGTGTGTGTGTGTGTGTGTGTGTGGCCACTTCAACATTTGTGCAATGGGTGACCAGCTCTCTCAGCCTTAGCGGACTTTCTCGCCAACCTACTTAAAAGACTTTCGGCAGCGCTCTCCCCACCCCCTTCACGCCCCCTCCCTCCCTCCCTCCCTCCGCCGGGCCCTCGCCGTCACTCACGAGGCCTCCACCGCGGCGACAAGCTGATACAGTTAACTCGCGCATCTAACATTGTGTGAGGGAAATGGCAGTGGTTCAATCCCAGATAGACGACGGTGACGCTATCTCGCCCGGGTCAAATCTCAAAGGGGAGCGCTGTCTCTCCCACCAAATGGCGCTCCGTTGAGGCTTCCAGTGATAAGTCGGTAGCTTCGGCCTCTGCCACCGCGCCACCCACTTCCCTATGTTTGAGAAAGCGCCTCAACTTTCATTCATCTTACTAAAGGGGTCAGCTGTGATGGGGAGGAAACAGAAGGTGTGTCATGGCCGCCTTTCCTCGTCAGCGGCCGGTGGTTCATCAGGGGCGGACCATTAAGGAGGGGCGGGGCAGGGCTAAGCAGGGGTGCTCATGGCCCTCATAAGCACAGGTTTATGTCTGTATCAAAAGGTGCTGGTGTTGCCTTCCCTTCAGCCGACCGACACCGGCTCTGCTTGGATTACAAATGCTGGAAAGTCAAGAGGAGTCGATCTTGGACCTTTGCAGTCACTATGAGAGGACAACAGCAAACCCATGTTTTACCATTTACTGCAATGCCCTGAGACCTCAACGATCAGAGACGCCACTACAAGTTCCCCCAGCTATGACGCCCCTCTGCCATCGCCACAGCCACAAACTTGATAGCAATTAGGCCGATGCAAAAGCTGTTGGAATTTAAAGACACGGCACTCATCACCTCGATAAAACAGACTTCATGAACCACGTCATTCACTCCTGAAGGCTCTTAATACCCCTTCACTACACGGGATATTAGCATTGACTGCAATTACTAGAGAAGATACACATTCTCTTCAGGTCATGAAGAACATTCAGGTCATGAATTGGGAATCCTCCCTGTCAAAGCCTGGAAGAAGGGCGCAGCTTATTCCTGGATCGGGAGTAGCGGCTTCCTCAGGAATCAGTTGGTGTTCTTTAAGGACGAAGAAAGTTCCTCCAGTAGGTGTTTAGTGTTATAACATGGAAGAAGAAGACTTCTCTCGGAGGGATTCGACGATTGGGTTACAGATTCATTCCCATCCGGTCCCTATAGAGCAGTGTTTCTTAACCTGTTCACCACCACGCCCCCTATATAGTACATCGTTGGTCTTGCCACCACGCCCCCTATATAGTACATCGTTGGTCTTGCCACCACGCCCCCTATATAGTACATCGTTGGTCTTGCCACCACGCCCCCTATATAGTACATCGTTGGTCTTGCCACCACGCCCCCTATATAGTATATCGTTGGTCTTGCCACCACGCCCCCTATATAGTACATCGTTGGTCTTGCCACCACGCCCCCTATATAGTACATCGTTGGTCTTGCCACCACGCCCCCTATATAGTACATCGTTGGTCTTGCCACCACGCCCCCTATATAGTACATCGTTGGTCTTGCCACCACGCCCCCTATATAGTACATCGTTGGTCTTGCCACCACGCCCCCTATATAGTATATCGTTGGTCTTGCCACCACGCCCCCCCTTCATTTCTTCAACCAAAATATTTCAAAATCATTCTGAATCAGAAAGAAAAATAAAAAATTCGTGTTTTCAGCACTTACATTGTGCACATAATTATTCATAAACACCTTGTATATACCCAACAGAATTAGTTAGATCACGTTTAATGAAAGAATTGACTGTTCTTCCTTTTTTTCTCTTGGCTCACGCCCCCCTCGGTAATCACCCACGACCTTCTAGGGGGGCGCCCCCTCGGGTTAAGAACCGCTGCTATATATAGACATAAATTCTTCCCTTAAATTGATTAAAGATCACAACCTTAAGTCACTCATATCGAGACCTTTAAACGAGTTACAGGTTCTTCCCCTTAAGAGAAAGCTGAAGGTCTGATCTTTAAAGTTATAGGCTGCCGGTATCACTTGGCCAGTCCTTCACAGAGGCCACAGGATCCCTTCACATCACAAAAGGACACTAAAGACACTCCTCGTCAGGTCCTTCGAGAAAGATGAGCGTCTCACTGTTAGGTTCCTTCAAAGGAAGCCACAAGTCGTCCTGGTCATGCATGCCCCTGTATGATCAATCAGCCCCTGTATAGGTACTGGTCACGCACCTCAAGGAAGCTGTTGAGTCCTGCCGTCAGGAGACAAAGTGCGTCACGTCGCATCCTTAAGGCAGCTGTGAGACCTCCGTTGCGGGTCCTTGGAGTAATGGCTGAGGCTGATGTCTTTCCTAGTGGCTCAAATGAACGTCGTCTTGTTATCTCGGCCACCTCGTCCTCGTGACCTCCGGCCTCCGCTGATAAGGGTTATGTGGTCAACTGTGGCAGATGTCCGCACAAAACAAGTGTAGAGGGGCGGGTCAAGGGTTCCCGAGGCTCGCTGTCGACCTAACTCTTGAAAGGAGCTAATATATTTTTCTTCATCAGTAATTTCAAGAGCGTGAACACACTAGTACAGTCGCCGCACGTTGAGTTGGCGAGAATTGGACCCCCTCCTTTCCCCCTTCCGAACGCACGGGATTGGCTGAGGTGTTGGGTGTTGGGTCTTTAGGGCGGAACTTGGAGTAAGGCATTCTCACCCAACACCTCAGCCAATCCCGTGCGTTCGGAAGGGGGGAGTGAAGGGGCCCCTTTTTCGCCAACTTAACGTGCGGCGAGTATAGTACAGCCGAGACACACGGGCGGCACGCTGGCTGAGGGCTGCTCGGCATCAACGATATTTGCAAGGCCAAAACAAATGGTCTTTGCACCAATAGGTGGGTGGCAGAACCCTAGACATGGGCGTGGTGATGGTGTGCGAGGAGACAGGTCAGCCCCGTTATTACCATGGGAAGCAGCAGACTTCAGCCCTAACACAGCCTCACCCAGGGCACTGCATCCTCTGCGCCACAACACATGCCTTGCCATCATACTTCATTACTGAAATGATGCAGGGAAAAAATAAATAACTCTATATACCTGACACTTTCGCTTTGCCCAGACAAGCAAAGAAATGGGCGAAAATGTGCGTCGTGAAATCGCCTATCGCCTCTGTTTGGTATGAATAACCTCGCCGAGAAAGATTAAGATGTTAGGTATATCTGTGAAGTGTGCTATGCGGGACTTGTAGTTCCTATAGGGGAAGGTTGTGGATGGGATCAGCTATTATAATGAAAAAACGGAACCAGTGCAAAACAACACGTAAAAGAAAGCAGAGGAAGAAGTTGGTGAAGAAAACCAAGCGGAAGAGGGAGGAGACGTCCAACAAGACAAATGGCCACAGAACGGAAGAATGACATCTGGAAACACAAGGGAGGAAGGCGGGGAAGGGACACCGAGGGACACACACACTCACGTGACGAGGAGGCTCCCGAGAGGACAAGCCAACCAGGGTTTGGAGCCGAGGACCTGGACCTGTCCTAAGCAGCGATACATGCACCACGTTCCCTGCCCGGGCAATCAGCTAGACACGGACGGTAACTCCATTAAGGAAATGGACTGGCTGAGCATTGATAAACACTGACAGACATGTAACTTATGCAAATATTTAGGACTTTCCAAGGAACAGGATGACTTCCTGTAAAGGAAAATTTCTGGCCAAGATTTCCAAGATGTAGGTTTATCAGTTCCTGCTAAGGATAAGGAGGATAACGTCGGCGCCTCACATACATTACCGTTGGAAGTTGTGAGGACGGACACAAACTAGAGGAATACAATTACTCTAATGACTATGGTTATACATGTTAGGTGTGCCAGGGAGGCAGGGTCGGATAAACACCCCAAGGTGTTGATAACATTCGCATGTGTTTACCGAGGCCGGCATTGTACAGTGCGTGGCCACCGCGCTGACCTCCCCCTTAAGTGTGGAGACATTGAGTGTGGTGTAGTGTGTCCACAGGCAGCCCGTCACCCTTCCATCCACGCCCCCGGAGGATTGTTGCACAGAGAGGCAGGGGCGCCGCTGGTGCTTATGGGAGGAAGAGGATGGCATGCAGACATTACCTTGATGAAGCTTACTGGATGGCGAGAGCTTTGACAGGGCTGTGCTCCTGGCTGAGGAAGTGACAGGTGTGAAGGGCAGTGGGCGGCAGGGGCGGTAGGTAAGGCGTCCTGGGAGGTCAACAACCTTGCCACCACCGCTCCTCTAGAGAAACGGCGAGGTGGTGGTGGTGGTGGAGGCGGTGGCCTTCTGCCTGGTTCTGCCTGGCCTGAGTGGCTGTGCTCCTGTGCCAAGCAGTCCCCGGTGCCCTTGTGCTCCTGTGCCAAGCAGTCCCCGGTGCCCTTGTGCTCCTGCCTCACCCCACCACCACAAACATGTCCACAATTCGTCTCACAAGGGCGGGCATCAACCCCCACCACAACCACCACCAGCCTCCACCACAGCTGCACATCTACCCATCAGTTAAACCAAACCAGATAGGGTGAGTTGCAGATCGTCATGCCGGACACTCTGACATTAACACTGCGAGGACAAGTGTGTCTTCCTCCTTGTTAGTCGAGTTACTGCAGCGATGAAGCT
>JACEEZ010020100.1:431428-436428 GCA_016584305.1 Chionoecetes opilio
AAAAAAACTTCCCCCTTGCACCATAACCCGAGCCATTAACTCCCCTTTGCACCATAACCCGAGCCATTAACTCCCCTTTGCACCATAACCCGAGCCATTAACTCCCCTTTGCACCATAACCCGAGCCATTAACTCCCCCTTGCACCATAACCCGAGCCATTAACTCCCCTTTGCACCATAACCCGAGCCATTAACTCCCCCTTGCACCATAGCCCGAGCCATTAGCTCCCATTTGCACCATAACCCGAGCCATTAACTCCCCTTTGCACCATAACCCGAGCCATTAACTCCCCTTTGCACCATAACCCGAGCCATTAACTCCCCTTTGCACCATAACCCGTGCCATTAACTCCCCCTTGCACCATAACCCGAGCCATTAGCTCCCCTTTGCACCATAACCCGAGCCATTAACTCCCCTTTGCACCATAACCCGAGCCATTAACTCCCCTTTGCACCATAACCCGAGCCATTAACTCCCATTTGCACCATAACCCGAGCCATTAACTCCCCCTTGCACCATAACCCGAGCCATTAACTCCCCTTTGCACCATAACCCGAGCCATTAACTCCTCCTTGCACCGTAACCCGAGCCATTAACTCCCCCTTGCACCATAACCCGAGCCATTAACTCCCCCTTGCACCATAACCCGAGCCATTAACTCCCCCTTGCACCATAACCCGAGCCATTAACTCCCCTTTGCACCATAACCCGAGCCATTAACTCCCCTTTGCACCATAACCCGAGCCATTAACTCCCCTTTGCACCATAACCCGAGCCATTAACTCCCCCTTGCACCATAACCCGACCCATTTACACCCTCCTTGCACCATAACCTAAGCCATTAACTTCCTCTGTACACAATAACCTGCACAACAACGACTCCTATCACCCGTTCCACCACCACCACCACCGTTATTGCGACCACCTGGACTTTACATCACTTTTACTTCGTCCACCACAACCACATCTAGAATAACACAGACCATCTTCTCTATGATACACCGGCATTTGCCTGGCCATCACTGCTACTACCGCTTCCCCCACCGCTAGCCTTACCGCAAAAACCTCCCCCGCCTCCTCCTCCTCCTGACAACTCTCTCCTCCCCCGCTCCTAATCCTCCTCCGCCTCCCCCCCTCCCCCCAGCAAGGTCATGCAGTCCAACGGCTCAAGAAGTTCGGTTTATCGCAATATTCATCTTTGCTTTTACTCACTTTATTCTATTGGTTTGAGCGTTTCTGTTTGTAGCTAATATATGTTTTTTTCTGATTAAGGTTTTGTGTTGGTTACATTATGTGGGTATTTCTGTGCCTCGTTCTCGCCTATTAAATATAACGATTATAATAATAAATGACTACAGAAGTCGTGATCCGTCCAGTAAAATACATTCACTCAGTAATAACTTTCACTGTTGATTAAAGTCCGTGCATGATTTATTACTGTATCAGTATGCAGTTTTGTGTGTGTGTGTGTGTGTGTGTGTGTGTGTGTGTGTGTGTGTGTGTGTGTGTGTGTGTGTTGTGTTGTGTGTGTTGTGTGTGTGTGCGTGCGTAGCGTGCGTGCTGTGCGTGCTGGTGCGTGCGTGCGTTGTTGTTGTTGTGTTGGTTGTGGGTGATGTGTGTTGTGTGTGTGTGTGTGTGTGTGTGTGTGTGTGTGTGTGTGTGTGCGCCCATGCTTTTCTTTCATTATTCTGAACACCCTCGTGATTGTTGTACAACGCTCAGCCCGGAGCCAGTACGGAAATCGTGTCTCTGGGAGCAGCTTGGTCTTGAACAAAAAGAAAATTTCGAAACTTAAAAAAATTGTTGTGGTTTAGAGTTTAAAAGTCACGAATTTTTTTTTTCCGTCTCAAAGGGACTGTGGTGTGTGTGGTGTGGTGTGTGTGTGTGTGTGTGTGTGTGTGTGTGTGTGGTGTGTGGTGGGGTGGGGGTGTAGTGTGTGTGTTGTGTGTTGTGTGTGTTGTGTGTGATATGGGTGTGTGTGTGTGTGTGTTAGTGTGTTGTGTGTTGTGTGTTTGTGTGTGTTGTGTGTTGTGTGTGAATGTTGTGTGTGGTGTTGTGTGTTGTGTGGGTGGGTGGGTGTTGTGTGTGTGGTGTCGTGGTGTGTGTGGGTGCGTGCGTGCGTGCGTGGTGCGTGCGTGCGTGGCGTGCGTGGGTGTGTGTGTGTGTGTGTGTGGTGTGTGTGTGGCACACACTTGTTCACTCTTTCAGTTTCTGCATGTGAACGCTATAGAACGGTCCACAGTATCAATATACATTTTTACAAATATATAACTGATGAGATGAGAGAGAGAGGTAGGTGAGAGGAGAGGAGGAGGAGAGGGAGAGAGTGGAGATGAGAGAGGGAAGAGAGAGGAGGAGAGAGTGAGGAGGGGCAGGAGAGGAGGGGACGAGAGAGAGAGAGAGAAGAGGAAAAAAAAAAAAAAAATCATATTATATAGTGTATATGTATATTATATATATAGTATGATTAATAGTTATATATATATTAGGTCATATATGATATATATATATATTCTCTCAATCATTTATTATTTGTAAAAAACTCAATTGCTATAGTGTGGAGGTTCACGGGGTTCACTAGTGTGGAGGTTCACGGGGTTCACTAGCAGAAGCTAAAAAAGTGACCAAGTCAAGAACCAGCTGTTGGAATCGCGATATCTTGTAAACTTTAAAACCCGTTCCGCTAACTGGCAATCCCTCTCACACTGCGCTATTAATACTACTTTGAAGCGAAAATCATTCCCTCCACGTGATCCATTCGAGTCCTAACACGCTAGTGTGTCAGTTGCCCTTCGTGCTGTTCCCTCCGCCATTACCGCTACCCTGCCATTACACTCCTCCCCAGCCCCCACACCCGCTGCCCTGCCCTGCATCTCACGTCATCCTCCTTCAGGAAGACCCGCTGCCCTGCCCTGCATCTCACGTCATCCTCCTTCAGGAAGACCCGCTGCCCTGCCCTGCATCTTACGTCATCCTCCTTCAGGAAGACCCGCTGCCCTGCCCTGCATCTCACGTCATCCTCCTTCAGGAAGACCCGCTGCCCTGCCCTGCATCTCACGTCATCCTCCTTCAGGAAGACCCGCTGCCCTGCCCTGCATCTCGCGTCATCCTCCTTCAGGAAGACCCGCTGCCCTGCCCTGCATCTCACGTCATCCTCCTTCAGGAAGACCCGCTGCCCTGCCCTGCATCTCGCGTCATCCTCCTTCAGGAAGACCCGCTGCCCTGCCGAGCACCTCGCGTCATCCTCCTTCACTCACAGACTCATCACCTGCACAGTCACACTTGAGGGAGGGGACTGATGGGTGTTGTGATGGGCACAGCGATCAGTCACCTGGCCAGCCTCCACCCACACGCCACGCGCCCCACGGCCTGAACGCGGCACAGGTTCATTACCTTTTGCAGTGGTCCAGGCGTCAAGAAGCACTATATACAGGAGGGCACCACAGTAACTTGAGTATGCTTGCTGTACATCCTACGAGGCCAATAATGACAGATCGTCCTTCCCATTCCTGCACAGTTCATATTCACAGACAAGCCCGATGAAGGCTGTCAAGGTATTATCATAAGGCTGCTTCCACCCGTCGCATCCATCACGGCATTGCCTTATCCGCCCCATCAAAAAAATATACTCATTCTCTTAAAGGCATGGAAAAAAATCTGACGTAAATGATATATTGAAATTACACTTTAGAAGACAGTCGATTGCGGTGACATGTCAACATTTACTTTGGTTATAAGGTGAAGGACTCTACCCACAGCCCCCCTTCCCGCACCCCCCACCCTGACACCCCTCTCCGCACTCCCCTCCCCCACCCAAACCCCCCCTTCCCCACCATTAAGTCCCCCGCTTGTCACTTTCTATTTAGTAATATATTGCAGGAGCGACAGCCGCGTAGGAACAGGGTACATATTGACTCCGAGACAGCACGGAGGTGGAAACGAGTCGCGGAGGCACCGGGCGAGAAATGATTGGTTTACGAGAGAAAGGTATAATCGTGGAGGCAGTGGTTGGACCTGTACTAGTAGTAGTATTAGAAATAGTGGTGGTGGTGGTGGTGGTGGTGGTGTGTGGCGGCGGTGGTGGTGGTGGTGGTGGTGGTGGTGGTGGCGTGGTGGCGGCGGCGGGGTGGTGGTGGGTGTGGTGGTGGTGGTGGTGGTGGTGGTGGTGGTGGTGGTGGTGGGGCGGCGGTGGTGGTGGTGGTGGTGGTGGGTGGTGGTGGCGGCGGTGGTGGTGGTGGTGGTGGGTGATGATGGTGGTGGTGGTGGCGGCGGTGGTGGTGGTGGTGGTGGTGCGGTGGTGGTGGTGGTGGTGGTGGTGGTGGCGGTGGTGGGGTGGTGGTGGTGGTGGTGGTGGTGGTGGCGGGGGGCGGTGGGGGTGGTGGTGGTGGTGGCGGCGGCGGCGGCGGCGGCGGCGGTGGTGGTGGTGGTGGTGGCGGCGGTGGCGGTGGCGGTGGCGGTGGCGGTGGCGGTGGCGGTGGTGGCGGTGGCGGTGGCGGTGGTGGTGGTGGCGGTGGCGGTGGCGGTGGTGGTGGTGGTGATAGCAGTAAGACAAGGAGAAAAAGGAGGAAGAGAAAAATATCTAAGAAGGCAGAAAAGGAGAGGGAAAAAAATAATGAAGGAGGAAGAGGAGGAAAAGAATAAGAAAGGCGGCGGCTTCTGGTAAAATGAGACAAGCAGTGGTTAAGAGGAAGACTAAGTAAAATAAATCATGCAGTGATGTTAAGCGGAACGAATGGTGAGGAAAACAATGATGATAAAAACAGCAGGGAAAAAAATTGACAAGATACCCAGCGGGGACTGAAGGAATGATGGATTGTGAAGAAAAGAAAAAAATACGATATAGCATTGTTAGGGAGAAACAAAAAGGCATAGAAAGTACGTAAGAGTTATTTTTCATGAAGTTAAAGAAGACTGGTATAAGGGAGAGCGAAGGGATTGTGAAGGAGGAAGCCGCGTACGTATATTGCCGATCTCTGGAATAGTATGTGGTATGGGGATG
>JACEEZ010020100.1:441428-466428 GCA_016584305.1 Chionoecetes opilio
AAAAACCTTCCAATATATAAATAAACTAGAAACAAAGCATGCAACATAAGAGGGAAGAACAAGGTGACGCTATACAAGGAGGGAATAAGAGGAGGAAAAAGGTAGCAAGTTAAGATTTAGTCATCAACAGGTGAACGAGCCGAAGCCAACAGGTGGTGAGGCCGCAGTCACTTCCATCATCATCACCATTAGCCCAACACACACACACACACACACACACACACACACACACACACACACACACACACACACACACACACACACACACTCGCCGCACGTTAAGTTGGCGAAAATGGGAAAATGCAGGAAAAATTGTTGGATCAATACTACGAAAAATGAGATCAGGAACACGACTCCATTAATCAGAGGAATGATTATTGGTAGTACGCAGGGGGAGGAGGAGGAGGAGGAGGAGGAGATGATGATGATGATGACGAAAAAGAAAGTATTAAGAGTAAAAGATGATGATGAAGAGGAAGAAAAAGAAAGAAGGAGGAGGAGGAGGAGGAGGAGGAGGAGGAGGAGGAGGAGGAGGAGGAGGAGGAGGAGGAGAAAGAAATCGAACACACGCCAATTCGAGAGAACTGGAACCCAAAATGCCGGGGGTCGCTGGCAGTTTTAACTCACTTTTTTGATAATAAGTTGGTCTACTGGAAAACAAAATATGGGCTTATTCCACTGCACTTAAAACACAAAAGTATAATATTAAGAACGATTTTCTTCTATATGTATATTGTATAGAAGCCTGATTCTGTAAAACATTGTATATAACCAAATAACCAAGTAGGTTATAGTTGAGGAGGCGAGGTAAATGCTACTCTATGATATTATATAGTCAATAACGTATGTTTAGAAGTTATCTATACCTAGGCAGTCATATTTTCCTGTTATTATTGTGTATCAATCAGATAGAAAGCCTGGAAGTGCAATGAGTCGACGCGTGAAGTGGCAATGTTTTGATTCAATCTCCCCGCCACAATCTCCCCGCCCACCACTCCCCGCCGCGGCGTGTCGCCTCCACAATTATAACCTACATTGTCGCAGCAACAAGCCGATTTCGGCATTCTTTATTCTTCGTTTTTCCAAGGCATTGCGTATTGTATTTTGACAAGCGTTTGCCAGACGCAGCAGTACTGTCTTAGAAAACAGTGTGAACATCGCCCAAATTTTACAGGCCACAATATACATGTAAAAAATATATTAAGCTTTGCTACTCGAGGCGAGTAATTTGCATTAAATGGCTATTATAGAACGTTCCATCGTAATGCATGTCATCCATATAATTAGTAGAACAACAGAAGAACTATAATTTTTGGTATTCAGATGCGGTGCATCAATGTTTATCGCGAAATTAATTTATGAAAAATATTAGTCGCGGAGCCAAAACACAGTAGACCAACCTTTGACTTAAAACTGCCAGCGACCACTGGCATTTCTCGAGTTTCAGATCATTGGAATTGGAGAAGGGAAGAGAAAAAAAAAAAGAGAGAGAGAGAGAGAGAGAGAGAGAGAGAGAGAGAGAGAGAGAGAGAGAGAGAGAGAGAGAGAGAGAGAGAGAGAGAGAGAGAGAGAGAGAGAGAGAGGAGAGAGAGAGAGAGAGAGAGAGAGAGAGGAGAGAGAGAGAGAGAGAGAGAGAGAGAGAGAGAGAGAGAGAAAAAAAAAAAAACTGGAGGATTAAGTTATCCACACACTTTGAAAAAAAGGACTAAAAAAAATCGTACCCAAGCCCCATTCGTACCCAGATTAGCAAACAGCCCCCCCCCCCCCCGCCTCAGCAGTCCACAAAATAATGGAATAAACAGTCGAGGAAAATATTGTGCAAATAGGAGTGTGAAGGAGGCGTGTTGAGAGGTGATTGTGTGTCTGCCGTGAAGAAGGAGGCGGTGAAAAGGGGGAAGAAGGTGCGAAAAGGCCATGAAACACCAAGACAGTGTGTGTGTCATTCACCCATGGTCTTGTCCACGCGAGTCGGACGCGCGATCGCCAATTTCACCCTTCCGTTGCGAGCTTGGAGCTCATTATTACCGATCTTTGGTTAATTTTTGGACTTCACACACCACACCCCCCCTATCCCCTTGCTCAAGGGGGACAGTAACCATCCGAATTTGTCAGTGGAAAATCCCCGCGAGCGAGCGAGGATTCGAACCTGCTACCACAGAATGGCAGGCCAGCGCGCTATCCATTAGACCATCGTGGCGGTCTGTGTGTGTGTGTGTGTGTGTGTGTGTGTGTGTGTATGTGTGTGTGTGTGTGTGTGTGTGTGTGTGTGTGTGTGTGTGTGTGTGTGTATTGAGAGAGATAGAGAGAGACAGGGAGAAAGAAAGAAAGAGAGGGAAAGAGAAAAAGAGAGAGAGAGAGAGAGAGAGAGAGAGAGAGAGAGAGAGAGAGAGAGAGAGAGAGAGAGAGAGAGAGAGAGAGAGAGAGAGAGAGAGAGAGAGAGAGAGAGAGAGAGAGAGAGAGAGAGAGAGTAGAGAATATGGAAGGTATGCAATCTGAAGTGGAAGCAAGAAATGGCAAAAACGTACGTGCGGGAGATGGTCGCTACCGATTAATGGGCAAGATAAAGAGACAGTACAGAGGCAGGAATGATAGACGGAATGACATCACGCCGAGAGCTGCTGTAAAAAAGGGTTAGACAAAAGAGATCACGTAGAGAGAAAAGGAAACATAAATTTTGTGAAAAAGATAAGGTAGTAAAAAATAACGAAAAAAACCAGATGAACAAAAGCTTAAAAAAAACTGATATATGAAATGAAACATAAAAAAAAGACAGTTTGGTAAAAAGGGAGAGATTATGTATAGAGGAAAATAACTAAGATAAAGGTGAAGGTCTGAACGAAGATTGAAACACTAAGGATACAAAAGAGATCACGTAGAGAGAAAAGGAAACATAAATTTTGTGAAAAAGATAAGGTAGTAAAAAATAACGAAAAAAACCAGATGAACAAAAGCTTAAAAAAAACTGATATATGAAATGAAACATAAAAAAAAGACAGTTTGGTAAAAAGGGAGAGATTATGTATAGAGGAAAATAACTAAGATAAAGGTGAAGGTCTGAACGAAGATTGAAACACTAAGGAAATGCATAAAAAGAGGAAATGGAGAGAGGCAAAAGACACAATAAGAAAAGGAAAAGATGCCACGTAGAGGGACAAGAAAGATGGAGATGCAAATACTACTGCCAGCACACCGCGGTAATACCAAGCGAGGCGATAACCAGGCATTGTAATTTGTATATCTGTGGTACTTGACATCACTCTGCTTGTTACTAAAAGCTTTATCCTTCTTTCAGCTTTTGACGCACACACAGACACATAGACGCACAGTCGCACACACACACACACACACACAACACACATACAACACACAACACACACACACGCGCACACACACACACACCCCGGCAGCGTACAACAGACACAGTGTCCCCGATAGGCATTACGGGATGGTCACCAGATGGCATGCGTGGTGTGCTCCAGCGTGATGCGGGCCTCGTATCGTCTCCTGCCTTCAGCGTTGGCACTCCACCTCACCCTCGGCCGGGCCAGGTGAGCCTCCAGCGCGTGCATGCAGTGTCGTCAGTACGGCCACACGAGGGTGCAGGGTCGCCGCCAAGGGGTGGCCGCGTGACCCAGGTGTTGGTGGGACAAGCCACCTGCCACCCCACCCCCTGTTCCTCCTTCCGTCTTTCACCAGCCACTGTAATTCACACAGCAGCATACATGTCTTCCCCTGCAGCCCCGCCCCCTGCCTTGCCTGTGGTGCAGGGTGGGAGGGCGGCCGTCCGTGGTAATGACACTGCCTAAAGTTCAACAACCGCGGCCAAGATGGTGTTGGACGGGAGACACCTAATGACGCTCCGAGGAGGTGATGGATGTCGGGTTATCCATCTGGGTGCGCCTCGCACGGCGATCTGTCTTGATGATGAGCCACAATAGCCTGGCCAGACTCCCGCCACATCGTGCAGGTAGAGGCGTGCGTCGCCTGGGTCATAAGTCTGATGAAATTATGTTGGCGAGCAATTGATGTTTTAGTAGCGGTGCGAGGCAGGGCTCATGCCACTGGCTCGTGTAGGAGGGCAGCCGCGTGTGACTGATGACACACACTTGTGCAGGGTGTAGCATTGTACATGTTTGTACATGTCACAAAGGAGGACCCTCATCGGAGGCACCGGAGTATGAGGCAACAAACACTGCATTTAACTCAAACTTATTTTATTCAGATTTATTCAACAGTGTGTGCCACGTGAGCAGCCGCGCCCTTGGCAGGTTTTGGGCGGGGGCCTGCCGCGCCCCTGCCAGGTGGAGGCGGGGTCCTGCCGCGCCCCTGGCAGGTGGACATGGAGGGCGGGGGCCTGCCGCGCCCCTGGGAGGTGGAGGGAGAGCGGGGGCCTGCCAAACAGCGGACAATCTCCGCCTGCAGCGCGGGCTTCCCAACATTGGCCTGACACCGTGCCGTTGCCTTGACTCGGCGGGAACAACAAAAACTCCCAAGACTCGTTCTCATTCACCACTGGAACAGTTTCTTTATAACCTCCTCACACGTGGCAGCCTCGCTCTTCACTTTCACGTTAAACGGATGCAGTGTGATGGCGTTTTGTAATGATACTCTGGGAATACTGTGCTACGGAGCTCTTCGTGCATGGTGTACAAAAAAAATACTTTTTCCAGAGGGCTTAGTCACAGTAAATCATGAGGCAGACGTGAAGTGACTCGCACTGAACGCCTTCTGGGCCTCATGGTTTGCGACAAGCCTTGCAATACAACACATCCACGCTAGGCGGGCACGAGGGTGTGGCGGAGACTGTCCTCACAATGCACTGTAAGAGACAAACAGTTTCAGATGTCTCATAAGCCATATCGGGTTTTGGGTTCCGGAAAACATCGCAATAGAAACGCTTGTCTTGGTGCCCCGCCGCCCGGGTCTTGTATTAGCTTTGTTGTGGTCTGAGCCTCGTTGAGCTACAAATAACGCCATTAACAAACCCTTAATTATACCTGCGTCTGTCTTGAGTGTTTGAGCAGCGAGGGTGGCGCCCCCGCCGTGCCCTGTGCAGGCAACGACCCGCGGTCACGCCTGTTATGTCTTTCTCGCCTTGATAGTCTCCTCGGGACGAAGGTGATCCTCGCGTGAAACACTTCGGTGCTAAAGGGAACTATATGCACCTTTATGTCTTATAATGGCAGGAAGTTATTATTAATGTTCGTCACAAAGCGAGCAATTGCGTGTCTTCCACCATACCTGCAGAGGGAGAGCAGAGACACTTCCCGGACACGACACAGTAAACCCAAGCGCCAAGTGCTATTCAGAGCATAAGAAAAAAAAGAATGGTACTTGATGGGGGCGTCACGGGTGTGAGCACGAGAAGTCTGCCACACGTGACGCCCACACACAGGCTGTAACGACACCTCTCAGCCCGTGGCTGCCTCGACCACTTAATGGCAGGAGACAAAGTTGTGCTTCCAAGAAACAGTCACAACATGTGTTCCTGAGGTGCGCTGAACATCACTCAAGACTCAAGGGGAAAATGATGGATATTCTGAAGAGGAAGAACGGAAGCAGCCCTTGGAAGCTCGCTATTTCTTAATCCACAACACAAGTACAGTACCTTCCCCTCCCCTCCACCCAACACTCCACCACGTCTCATGAACTTCCACCTTGAATATGCAGCCCCACCACATCTCTCCAACCTCCCAACACAGCATACCACCACCCAACCACACACCACATCATATGTAACACTCACCACCACCACAACCATCACCTCCACATCCATCCCCCCTTCCCCCAGTAGCACTTGTACTCACCCAATGGTCGTAGCACAGAGCCCCTCCATTCCTCACCTACCTGTAAAAAACAAATAACAGGGCATTACAAAGGGGACACACACACTAACTGTAGCGTCCCATTACCCTGAGAGTTATGACCAAATTGTACAGTCATTAGTCGTGTCTCGGCCAAACCACGATGGTATGATGGTTCAATATACACCGCTGTAGGGGGACGGCGAATAAAATGGTCTTCCTCAAGGTACGACAAACGGAAAGGTCTCGATGGGTCTTGCCAAAGTTCAGAGCTTGAATTAGAACGGTACAAACTTGGCAGGTCTCGAGGCGTTCTAAGCTTGTATTGGGAATGCATGTTAGGGGCTTGGTGTGTTATGCAGGACTTTAAAGTTTGAGGTGGCTTCGTATATGGGAAAGTCTGTGTTTGGCGAGGCAGGACTTTAAAGTTTGTGGTGGCTTCCTATATGGGAAAGTCTGTGTTTGGCGAGGCAGGACTTTAAAGTTTGTGGTGGCTTCGTATATAGAAAAGTCTGTGTTTGGCGAGGCAGGACTTTAAAGTTTGTGGTGGCTTCCTATATGGGAAAGTCTGTGTTTGGCGAGGCAGGACTTTAAAGTTTGTGGTGGCTTCCTATATGGGAAAGTCTGTGTTTGGCGAGGCAGGACTTTAAAGTTTGAGGTGGCTTCCTATATGGGAAAGTCTGTGTTTGGCGAGGCAGGACTTTAAAGTTTGTGGTGGCTTCCTATAAGGCAAAGTCTGTGTTTGGCGAGGCGGGACTTTAAAGTTTGAGGTGGCTTCCTATATGGCAACGTCTGTGTTTGGCGAGGCGGGACTTTAAAGTTTGAGGTGGCTTCCTATATGGCAACGTCTGTGTTTGGCGAGGCAGGACTTTAAAGTTTGTGGTGGCTTCCTATATGACAACGTCTGTGTTTGGCGAGGCAGGACTTTAAAGTTTGTGGTGGCTTCCTATAAGGCAACGTCTGTGTTTGGCGAGGCAGGACTTTAAAGTTTGTGGTGGCTTCCTATATGGCAACGTCTGTGTTTGGCGAGGCAGGACTTTAAAGTTTGTGGTGGCTTCCTATATGGCAACGTCTGTGTTTGGCGAGGCAGGACTTTAAAGTTTGTGGTGGCTTCCTATATGACAACGTCTGTGTTTGGCGAGGCAGGACTTTAAAGTTTGTGGTGGCTTCCTATATGACAACGTCTGTGTTTGGCGAGGCAGGACTTTAAAGTTTGTGGTGGCTTCCTATATGACAACGTCTGTGTTTGGCGAGGCAGGACTTTAAATTTTGTGGTGGCTTCCTATATGACAACGTCTGTGTTTGGCGAGGCAGGACTTTAAAGTTTGAGGTGGCTTCCTATATGGCAACGTCTGTGTTTGGCGAGGCGGGACTTTAAAGTTTGAGGTGGCTTCCTATATGGCAACGTCTGTGTTTGGCGAGGCAGGACTTTAAAGTTTGTGGTGGCTTCCTATATGGCAACGTCTGTGTTTGGCGAGGCAGGACTTTAAAGTTTGTGGTGGCTTCCTATATGGCAACGTCTGTGATGGGAGATGTATACGTATTTCTAGGATGGGGAAAAAGGTAAGGTGCTTCATTTGTCACAGTGATGCGCGGCTCCTAAGGTGTCCGGCCAACAATAAAGTCAATCTAATATGCTCCCTTTATGGTGCACAACGTTACCTTCGTGCCAATAAATACTTACTTTCACATCGAACCAAAAAAATCATTAATCTACTGGTCGCACCCTTTCGCAGCGCTGTAGCAACACGGCGACACGACAGCTTTTTTATCCCCCCCGCTACGAGATAAAGCTTTGCACTTATACGCATCATCACACACACAGCCAATTCTACGGTTACACAAAAAAACATAATTTAGATTGGATGAAATAAGTATTGAAACATTCTTATGGGTATTAACAAGTATTTTTTCCCTTTTGCTGTGTATGTCAAAGGTCAAGTCAGGCTAGCTGATGGAGGCCGTGACCCCCCCACTACCTACGCAGCTGACCCCCCCACTACCTACACAGCTGACCCCCCCCTACCTACACAGCTGGCCCCCCCCACTACCTACGCAGCTCACGTGGGTCACAACCAGGGATGCCGCTCTTTGGGATTTCTTCCAATATCTTGGGATTTGGACCAAGGCCTTGGGATATTTTTTGTCTATCTTGGGATTTGGGGGGGAAATTATTGAAGTATTTCTCCAGTAGTTTATCTCAAGGTAAGCATGTGTACAGTATCTAGGGTTCAGTTTCAATGTTTTTTTTATAGATCTTGTGATATTTTTGTCTATCTTGGGATTTCTGAAAATTTAGAGTGGCGACCCTGGTCCCAACAGCCCACCACCAGCACCGCGGCGGGCCCTGCAGCGGCAAGACCTTCCTCCCTGTCTATAGGTGCCCCAGCAGGCGCCGAACAGCCAATACGAGGGTGCTGTCTGCCGCCTCCGTGACAGCCTGACGAAGGGAGGAGCCGCTGACAACCTGACGAAGGGAGGAGACGCTGACAACCTGACGAAGGGAGGAGCCGCTGACAACCTGACGAAGGGAGGAGCCGCTGACAACCTGACGAAGGGAGGAGCCGCTGACAACCTGACGGAGGGAGGAGACGCTGACAACCTGACGAAGGGAGGAGACGCTGACAACCTGACGAAGGGAGGAGACGCTGACAACCTGACGAAGGGAGGAGACGCTGACAACCTGACGAAGGGAGGAGCCGCTGACAACCTGACGAAGGGAGGAGACGCTGACAACCTGACGAAGGGAGGAGACGCTGACAACCTGACGAAGGGAGGAGCCGCTGACAACCTGACGAAGGGAGGAGACGCTGACAATCTGACGAAGGGAGGAGCCGCTGACAACCTGACGAAGGGAGGAGACGCTGACAACCTGACGAAGGGAGGAGACGCTGACAACCTGACGAAGGGAGGAGACGCTGACAACCTGACGAAGGGAGGAGCCGCTGACAACCTGACGAAGGGAGGAGCCGCTGACAACCTGACGAAGGGAGGAGCCGCTGACAACCTGACGAAGGGAGGAGCCGCTGACAACCTGACGAAGGGAGGAGACGCTGACAACCTGACGAAGGGAGGAGACGCTGACAACCTGACGGAGGGAGGAGACGCTGACAACCTGACGAAGGGAGGAGACGCTGACAACCTGACGAA
This sequence comes from Chionoecetes opilio, assembly GCA_016584305.1. Taxonomy (NCBI): domain Eukaryota; kingdom Metazoa; phylum Arthropoda; class Malacostraca; order Decapoda; family Majidae; genus Chionoecetes; species Chionoecetes opilio. The sequence continues at coordinate 450,383 of JACEEZ010020100.1, forward strand.
GGGAGGAGCCGCTGACAACCTGACGAAGGGAGGAGCCGCTGACAACCTGACGAAGGGAGGAGCCGCTGACAACCTGACGAAGGGAGGAGCCGCTGACAACCTGACGAAGGGAGGAGCCGCATGTTGTAGCCGATGCCACACTTTCGATGCAACAAGAAGACACAGCAACGAATTTCCTCAAGTAAGTTTATTTAGAAGTTTTGAATACACCTACGATAATCTTTTCCCCTTTAGCGGAACAACAAAAACTCATCCGTGAAATATACTTCACTCTGAACTTTAGAAAAAAATAAAAAATATTCCACGCCATATCTGCTTGTGACTGGCTGGGGTGAAAAAAGTGTTAAGTATGCCAAGAGGAGTGTGTGAGGGCGGCGAAGTGCGACCAAGTACCGGCGAGGCATCACCACCATCACCATCACCACCATCACGCAGAGGCGCCACCACCACCACCAGCGGCATGCAGAGGCACCACCACCACCACCACCACCAGCCGCATGGAAGAGGAGGGGCGGAATAGACGGCGTGGGGGTAGGCTGCCCCCGCCCGGCGCCCCACATAATCAGTGACCCGTGGGCGCCCGACAGGTGCATGCTACACCCACGCTACACACACCACCCCTCACGGACACGCCCGCCCGCACCCATCTCGTCACTACAGCCCGGGACACCCTTGCGCCGCCCTGACCTCAGCACCACAAAGCCTCGTCGCTGAGCCATCTCTCACACACACACACACACACACACAAAATCATGACAGGGCTACAGCACGTCACCTTTATCAGTATTATTCGCCTACTAAATTCTCCCTATCTCACGTCGCCACCACCATCACCACCACCACCAACGCCGCCTCCACGACACCAGCAACCATAGGCACAACAAACCCATGGAAGAGTCAACACTACACTAACACACAAGCAGGCGACGAGAGGCTGCAACACTCCCACATACTAGAGTGAGAATTGAGTATGACCACTGACCCCCACGTAATACGCATACTTCTTGTTAGGCTTGACCTCGGCTAGTACGCCAACAGGTCATTATCGGCTCAATCTCTGCAGTCACCACCCACAACACCTCACGCCGCACCCATTTGTCACCCGCCTATGTTTTCTCTTTGCCTTTCGTTTTTATCTCACGGAACAGGTTTGGCATCCTCGTATTTACAACTACGAATATGATGGAAAGTTTTTTGAGAGAGGAAGGTCAGAGAGATTTATGGACGAGGATGACGGATGATTGTATTGTGTGTGTGTGTGTGTGTGTGTGTGTGTGTGTGTGTGTATGTGTATGTGTATGTGTGTGTGTGTGTGGTGTGTGTGTGTGTGTGTGTGTGTGTGTGTTGTACATTTAGTTAATTTTGGTATTGTATTATGAGATGATTCGTTCATTGTAATTAAGTATTTTGGTATTGTACATATGATCATTTATATTACTGCAAATGTCACACACACGCGCACGCACGCACGCACGACACACACACACACACACACACACACACACACACACACACACACACACCACACACACACTCACACTCACACTCACACTCACACTCACACATACTACACACATACTACACACATACACACACACACACTATAACACACACATACTACACACACACACACACACATGCTATAACACACACACACACACACACACACACACACACACACACACACACACACACACACACACACACACACACACACACACACACACACACACACACACACACACACACACTATAACAAACACACACACTATAACAACACACACACACACACACACACACACACACACACACACACACACACACACGTTAACCATATATTAACCTCGTCTACCCTTCGCCTTGTTAATGAATAGGGAAGATTAACGAGGCGGAGAAAGGAGCTCCGACATGAGGCCAAAAAAGACGAATGCTTCCCTCCACAACACACAAGGAGGCACTCGCTACTACTCGCCTCTTTGCTATATTTTACATTACCACAAAATAAAGGAAACAATTACCAGCCATAAATAAGTCCAGATCAACACAAGATAACGTGAAGCCTCCGTTATATTCACCAATTTCCATTACGCCTCTAACCCCTTCACGCCCAGATCTTTCCTTTGCTATAAAAAATCGTATGTTGTCGAGCCATAAAATTACAAAGAGTAACTGATGAATATACCAAATTAGTTAGTGGTCAAGGATACTAAACAGGTCATAGCTATAAAATATTGCTTGTATTCACTAAAAATCGTCTAATGGTACCCAAATTACAATGGAAATTACGTTCTGGGTCTCTATATAGGGGTTAAATGACGTAACTTCCTGATGGTTCTTTAGCTTGTCTTACACGCAGCGGTGCCTTGCTTTGCTCCTTAACGCCTCCCGGAGCCACACAGCCGCGGGATCCACCTCAGAGGAAGGACAGACAGACGAAATAAATAAGTACTTAGAAGGCATCCTATATATACTCTCTCTCTCTCTCTCTCTCTCTCTCTCTCTCTCTCTCTCTCTCTCTCTCTCCTCTCTCTCTCTCTCTCTCTCTCTCTCTCTCTCTCTCTCTCTCTCTCTCTTCTCTCTCTCTCTCTCTCTCTCTCTCTCTCTCTCTCTTCTCTCCTCTCTCTCTCTCTCTCTCTCTCTCGTATGTGAAGACTGCAAGCGCTGATGTATGTGACACTGCATGACTAAAAACAACAAGGAAATCTATGTTCACTACAGGATAACTAGAGTCTTTTTTTTTAAGGAGGCGAAAATTCCATTCTATCCTAAAGTCTCATGCTTATAAGTATGCCTCTATTTACCTAATACTATGGTTAACTATGATAAAATACTGCTGAAATATAGAAGAACCGTAGTCTTCCCTTCTCCTGGCATCAAATATCAGTTAGTAAGCAGCAAGGTCAGGATTTTTTCATCTCGTAAAAAAAAAAAAAAGTATAATAAAAATCGAAGTTTAGCGATGTTTTTACTTATTTTTTCCCCTTATATAAGTTTGTTCATACATTGTCCCATATTTTGTGTGTGGCAAGACGTGCGTGGTGGGTTTACAACGAGATTTTTCTGGCTTAGATAATGACAAGTGTCGGATCATTAAGAGATAAATGTGATCGATGAAGACATGCTTGACGAGTGTATGGTTGCTCCTCGTCACACGCACGGAAGCATGACTGTCGCCTGCGTGTCCAGGTGACGCTACTGATACGATAGCTGGCGTGTCATCTGTGCGTGCGTGTATCAGTTACGGGAAAGAAGAACAAATTTGAGGAAAGTACAAAAATCAATTAGTCTGCGCAAGAAACACAAAAAAAGGAAGAAAAATAAGATAAAAATGCAAAAAAATCGAATAGTCTGCGCAAGAAACACAAAAAAAGGAAGAAAAATAAGAGAAAAATGCAAAAAAATCGAATAGTTTGCGCAAGAAACACAAAAAAAGGAAGAAAAATAAGAGAAAAATGCAAAAAAATCGAATAGTTTGCGCAAGAAACACAAAAAAGGAAGAAAAATAAGAGAGGAAATGCAAAAATCGAATAGTTTGCGCAAGAAACACAAAAAAAGGAAGAAAAATAAGAGAGAAATGCAAAAAAATCGAATAGTTTGCGCAAGAAACACAAAAAAAGGAAGAAAAATAAGAGAGAAATGCAAAAAAATCGAATAGTTTGCGCAAGAAACACAAAAAAAGGAAGAAAAATAAGAGAACAATGCAAAAAAATCGAATAGTCTGCGCAAGAAACACAAAAAAAGGAAGAAAAATAAGAGAAAAATGCAAAAAAATCGAATAGTTTGCGCAAGACCTAAAAAGAGTTGTGCTGGCGTAAGTGTGGGAGCTTCTCGGTGACGTGATGGAGTGCTGGGGCGAGACAGTGTGAGGGCGACAACGTGTGAAGCCCAACACGACGACGAGAACGACTGAGTGGAGAAGAGGAGGAGGAGGAGGAGGTGGAGGAGAATGGAGGAGGTAGTGGTGGTGGTGGTGGAGGAGGAGGTAGTGGTGGTGGTGGTGGTGGTGGTGGTGGTGGTGGTGGTGGAGGAGGAGGAGGAGGAGGAGGAGGAGGAGGAGAGGAGGAGGAAGAGGAGGAGGAGGAGGAGGAGGAGGTAGTGGTGGTGGAGGAGGAGGAGGAGGAGGAGGAGGAGGAGGAGGAGGAGGAGAGGAGGAGGAAGAAGAGGAGGAGGAGGAGGAGGAGGAGGAGGAGGAGGAGGAGGTAGTGGTCGAGGAGGAGGAGGAGGAGGAGGAGGAGGAGGAGGAGGAGGAGGAGGTAGTGGTAGGGGTGGAGGAGGAGGAGGAGGAGGGAGGAGGAGGAGGGGAGGAGGAGGAGGAGAGAGGAGGAGGAGGAGGAGGAGGAGGAGGAGGAGGAAGGAGGAGGAGGAGAGGAGGGAGGAGGTAGTGGTGGTGGAGGAGGAGGAGGAGGTAGTGGTGGAGGAGGAGGAGGAGGAGGAGGAGGAGGAGGGGAGGAGGAGGAGGAGGAGGAGGAGGAGGAGAGAGGAGGAGGAGGAGGAGGAGGAGGAGGTAGTGGTGGAGGAGGAGGAGAGGTAGGAGGAGGAGGAGGAGGAGGAGGAGAGGAGGAGGAGATAGTGGAGGAGGAGGAGGTAGTGGAGAAAGAGGTCGTGGAGAGGAGGATTACATAGGATCAACAGACACCAGGAGACCTATTGGTCCATAACTAGGGTATCCGTTGAACTACATACTACTAACTATCAACTACATGTAGGAGGAACAGTTGGAAAAGGATACCATGTCCCTAAAGAAGATAGGAACATGGAAGTTTCGTAGTGAACAATTAATGATAGGATATGAAATATGCTAACTACAACTACCACTAACACTAATCGATCAGGGGGACTACATGAATTCGCAGGGCAATATCAATACCCATTTACTTTACGGTAGGCGTCAAGTCTGTTTTTAAATGAAGTTATTGTGCTAGCTTCGACAACATTTGCTGGTAATTTGTTCCATCGATCAACAACTCTAACATTGAAATAATTTTTACGGAGATCTGTGCTGCAACGTTGACCCTTCAGTTTTAGACCGTTGTTTCTTGTTGTCACGTGAGGAGAAGGCTCGAATAGGTTCTCTTGATTAATGACATCAAATCCTTTAACGATCTTAAAGGTTTCTATCAAGTCCCCACGGATTCTACGATCCTTTAAGAAAAACATATTAAGTTTCCGCAGTCTCTCTTCATAAGATGAATTTCGCAGAGATGGAATAGTTTGGTTGTTCTTCTTTGAACTGATTCCAATTTGGCTTGATCTTTTACGAAACAAGGCGACCAGAATTGAACGGCATATTCTAAGTGTGGCCTAACCAAAGACGTGTATAATCGTGTCATTACTTTCGGAGTTTTATGTTCAAAGTTGCGTTTGATGAAGCCCAACATCATATTCGCCTTTTTACTGGCAGCTAGGCAATGCGGACTGGCTTTAAGATCATTACTGATGATGACACCTAAATCCTTTTCCTGCTGTACTTCAATTAACGATTTGTTTTGCATTTGATAGTTATATTTGAGGTTATCGTTGCCTATATGCTTTACTTAACATTTATCGGAATTGAATTTTAATAGCCATTTTTCACTCCAATCTGATAGTTTGTCTAAATCATGTTGTAAGAGTTCGCAGTTTTCTCTAGTATATGCTTTACCGCCTAATTTGGTGTCATCTGCAAATTTCGATATTTTAGATACAAGTCCGCAGTCCAGATCATTGATACATATCAGAAAAAGAGTAGGACCCAAGACCGAGCCCTGAGGCACCCCACTAGTAATATCTAACCAATCAGATGCCTCGCCGTTTATTACTACCCGTTGTTTACGATTTGAGAGCCAATCTCCAATCCATGAACATAATCGCTCTCCTAAACCATGAAATGCGCCCTTAGCTTGGTCAAAAATTGCTTATAGGGAACCGTATCGAAGTCTTTCTGGAAGTCAAGGTATATTATATCCGAGGGAATTTTAGCGTCCCAGTTTGAATAAATGACATTGAAAAAATCGAGTTGGTTTGTTAAGCAGGATCTCTTATTTCGAAATCCATGCTGGGAGTTTAATATTGAGTTATTTTCATCGAGAAAAGACACTATTTTATTCTGCAATATTTTCTCAAATAGTTTAACAATCACAGACGTTAAACTAATTGGGCGATAATTACTTGCGAGGCTCTTACTCCCTTTCTTGAATATCGGTGTAACATTAGCTAATTTCCATATACTAGGAAATTTTTTTTCCATTAGCGATTTATTGAAAATAATCTTTAATGGAAGCGAAAGTTGAGTGTGACATTCGCGAAGTAACCTCGGCGAGATTTAGGTCGTGGAAGAGGAGGAATACAAATACAAAGGAAACACAAACAGCAACAGACCGATAGGTCCTTACAAGACTGTTTGCTTTAACTACACTACACTAACTAGATAATAAGAGAGAAAGGATAGGAAGTAGAAGGCTTCGAAAAAGAAGAAGGAGGAGGAGGAAGAGGAGGAGGAGGAAGAGGAGGAGGAGGAGGAGGAGGATTACATAGGATTACATAGGAATAACAGACACCAGGAGACCTATTGGTCCATAGCGAGGGTATCTGCTGAAACTACATATCTATAACTATCAAACTACTTGTAAGAAAACAGTTGGAAAATGATACCATGTCCCTAAAGAAGACAGGAACATGGAAGTTTCATAGTGCAGAATGATAGGATATGAAAAATACTAACTACAGCTACCACTACCACTACAACTAATCGATACGGGGGACTAGATACGAATTCGCACTATCAATACCCATTTACTTTACAGTGCGCGTCAAGTCTGTTTTTGAATGTAGTTATTGTGCTGGCTCACGACAACATTTGCTGGTAACTTGTTCCATCGATCAACGACTCTAACATTGAAATAATTTTTACGGAGATCGGTGATGCAACGTTGACCGTTTAGTTTTAAGGAGGAGGAGGAGGAGGAGGAGGAGGAGGAGGAGGAGGAGGAGGAGGAGGAGGAGGAGGAGGAGGAGGAGGAGGAAGAGGAGGAGGAGGAGAGGAGGAGGAGGAAGAGGAGGAGGAGGAGGAGGATGTCGTAGAAAAAAAATATAAGCGTGAGGAGGAGGACGAGATCGAAAAAAACATGAGAAGGAAAAATACAACCTCGACCTTGTAAGACAGCCTACAGCTCGGACATCTGAAGGAGGCGACCCTTAATAATTAAACCATCGGATACTCACTACCAGAAAAGACTTAGATACACTAGTAAAGGAAAAGAGGAAGAGGAGGTACTACATACATAGATAGATAGATAGAGTATAGATAGATAGATGGAGATAGATAGATAGATAGCAAGATAGATTGATAGATAAATAGATAGTTTATTGACCACAGCAAGAATACAGTTGATAAAGTTACATACCAACACATAAGAACACATTTAATATCAATACGTAAATCCAAATTGTCTCACATCTACAGTCCATGTATTTTTCCAACAAACTTTTGCTGTACATAGTTATTTACAAACACTGGTGTAAACATAACACAAAATGAGGTAAGTTGGAGGATGAGGGGAGTTGCGAGGGGCGGAGTGAGGGGTTGTGGGGGAGGGAGACGGGTGGTGGGGGGCACGGAGGGCTGGCGGCGGCGGGGATGTGGGGTGGAGGGTTGGAGGCAGGCAGGAGGCCTCTCACCAGCGGCAGTGCCAACAAAATGGCTGCCACACGGAGCTGGGGCGGCACCGTAACAAACACCCGTCTCTCAACACACGTCAAACTAAACATATAAACAACTAAAACATCATAGCATTTTTGGATCGCATAATAGCACGATACTTCCTATTTACCGAGGAATATAGACTCATATAACACAAGGGTAGAGGGGTGAGTATAGATAGCCGACTGTATCACGTAGCTTTCACCCGATTACAAGCTTCTGCGCTCCCTTTCTCCGTCTGCCATTTCCCTGCACTGAACTACGTTTCCACTTAACCACATGTCATAAACGAAACCAAGAATTAAATCCCGCGATTTCTTACTAAGCTTTTTTTTTTAACTTTTTCAAATGATGTGGGAAGATTAAACTTTTTTTTCTATCTCTTCCGTATCTTATCTTATCGTATCTCTACTTTTTATCTCTTATATTTTATCCTCATTAGTCAAGTCTATAGGTGAGTAAGTGAGGGTGAGTAACAAAAGATCTTCATGCTCTTTAGTTGAGGCTGAGTAACAGGCACACTAAGTTAACGTAACCATAAGTAAAATAGTGGTTTTGTGCTATCAGAACTGACTTGGTACCTTAGCTAATGTTACTGAGAGAGAGAAACTGAGACTGAGAGAAAGAATAACATCTGGGGTGCATACTAAAGCAGGTCAAAGGAATGCTCGGTATTTTGTCTTTTCGCTTGTGTGTGCGTCTCTCTCTCTCTCTCTCTCTTCTCTCTCTCTCTTCTCCTCTCTCTCTCCTTCTCTCTCTCTCTTCTCTCTCTTCTCTCTCTCTCTGCCCTCCCCCCTTCCCCACCACGGAAATCCCAACCAACACCGTCCATCACAACCTTGCCAGACAATAACGAAGCAGTAATGTTCGTAACACCAACTCTTCAGGTAATTCCGTGACTGACTTCCTCGGTGACTGATTTACACGTGGCGTTATAAAGCACATCATAACAGTATAGTGGCGGCGGCTATTACGTGGTGGCGGCGGCGTGAGTTACGATACATTGGTAGGTAATCAGGAAGGTTAATACGGCATACGTTAACATAAATATTGCAAGGAGGATACAAAGGTAGTACATATATAGAGGGAGGTTGTGTTGGGGGTTGAAACGTGCTATTGCGAGGCAGACAATTCACATGCAAGCAAAGGGGATTATTATATTTATCCTTTCCTTGGTGTTCATCCTATACTCTGCGTCTCAATGTTATGTTCTTCCCTTCCTTGCTCCCCCTTCCCCTCCTCACACCCCGTCATCACGGTGAGCTAAGTGGAGTCCTTCCTTCCACTTTTTCCGTGACACCGGGCCAGCCTTGGCATGTATAATGGCGGCATGATGAATGACTGCAACTTTCCACCAATACTTCAAATACTTCGAGGTTTTTTTCACAGTCTCTTCATTCCTCAAACTATACCATGAATGTTTAGTTCGGCGGGTTTTCCTTTTTTCACGGTCGTTATTAATCATTCCAGAATAACGCAGTGAAGGCATTAGGGAGTTTTACAAGGAGGCTGGACAGTTTCATGGATGGGGATGCAAGGAGGATGTATAGGTATAGTGTTAAGTAGTCAGGAACTACCATGTGTAGGTCTCGCGGCCTCTTGTAGCTTCCTTATGTTCTTATGTATTGTACATTGCTTTAGTGTTTATTCCCAGCTGGTATTAATCAATAACCAACCAGGCAATGAAACTGATGTAAAGTTCTAACTCACGTATGGCACTTGTATATTCATGGTTATTATGGCTGAATATTTGACCTTCTGAGAGAGGAATATTCAAGTATTTTTCGCTTCATTTAATCAGGCGTGGATATTACTTTGGCTATTACCACAAAAAGTAAGGAAATAAGACACAAATAAGAATAAGTCAGCAAGAAACATACATACACTCTTAGAAAAGAAGGGTAAAAAAGGGTAGAAAAAGGGTGTTTGTAGTGATGAAATACTGCTACCCTTTTTCTACCCTTACAAATATACCCTTTCGGATCGACGCAAATATACCCTTTTCCAACCCCAAATATAACCTTTTCCAACCTCCAAAATACCCTTTCTCAACTCTCTCGTCTGAAAAGGGTAGATAAAGGGTAGATGAAGGGTATAATCGGCAGCATCTACCCTCCAGCCTGGACATAGGGTTAAAAAGGGTAGTGATGGTGCGGTGTAACAATTCTACCCTTAATGTACCCCCCATTTCTGAGTGTGTTGGTGGTTACTAATAAGAGGGAATATTCCATGCCTAACACTGGTGTAGGGTGGCGATGACTGCCTGGTGTTGGTGTTGTGGTGTAGTAGAGGTGGACACACACACACACACACACACACACACACACACACACACCACACACACACACACACACACACACACACACACACAGATAAAGATATAATAAGCAAGAATAAAACCACCTTATAATGAATGAATGGAAAAAAGAAAATATATATAAAAAAAATTATTAGAAATATGATTGAAAATAATAAAATAATACATTCACATTTTGTATTCCTTGACCTACTCTCTCTCTCTCTCTCTCTCTCTCTCTCTCTCTCTCTCTCTCTCTCTCTCTCTCTCACATACACTCACATACACTCACATACTCTCTCTCTCTCTCTCTCTCTCTCTCTCTTCTCTCTCTCTCTCTCTCTCTCTCTCTCTCTCTCTCTCTCTCTCTCTCCTCATACACTCACATACTCTCTCTCTCTCTCTCTCTCTCTCTCTCCTCTCTCTCTCTCTCTCTCTCTCTCTCTCTCTCTCTCTCTCTCTCTCTCTCTCTCTCTCTCTCTCTACTCTCTCTCTCTCTCTACTCTCTCTCTCTCATCCTCTCTCTCTCTCTCCTCTCTTCTCCTCTCTCTCTCTCTCTCTCTCTCTCTCTCTCTCTCTCTCTCTCTCTCTCACCTCTCTCTCTCTCTCTCTCCTCTCTCTCTCTCTCTCTCTCCCTCCTCTCTCCTCTCTCTCTCTCTCTCTCTCTCTCTCTCCTCTCTCTCTTCTCTCTCTCTCTCTCTCTCTCTCTCTCCTCTCCTCTCTCTCTTCTCTCTCTCTCTCTCATCACCTCTCTCTCTCTCTTCTCTCTCTCTCCTCTCCTCTCTCTCCTCTCTCTCTCTCTCTCTTCTCTCTCTCTTCTTCTCTCCTCTCTCTCTCTCTCTCCTCTCTCTCTCTCTCTCGTCGAAAGTATCCTTAAGACCCTGCACTATAATAACTCCATATTAAATAACCCATCAGATATCTCAGAAGCCATCAGTAACTATTTCTCAAGTAGCGCACCAGAACTTGACAGCAAAATTCCCCAATCCAATAGAAACCCCATGACTATCTTAAAGGCAGTGACCCAAACTCTACGGTACTTCCTAGTCTTGCCACCTATGACATCAAAACAGTAATTAACACACTAAGCAATAAGAACTCTGGTGTACAGGATGTAGCAATGTCTGTTATCAAAAAGAACTCTGATCTATTTTCTCTTCCTTTGACTATTCTTTTTAATCAGTCTGTTGCAACTGGATTTTTTCCTGATATGTTAAAGGTTGCTAAAATTACCCCTATTCACAAATCTGGTCCTAACAACGATCCCAAAAACTATAGACAATTTCTCAACTTTCAGTATTTTCAAAGATATTTGAAACTCTAATGAAATCTCATTTAATGCATTACCTAGATAATAAGAATATTCTCAACCATGCTCAGTTTGGCTTCAGGCGCAAACGTAACACTTTTGAAGCAAGCATTGAACATCTTCTCTACTGATGTGTTTACCGCTATTGATAATAAACTTTCTGTTCTATCTATCTTTATTGATTTTGCTAAGGCATTTGATACAGTTAACCATAAAATTCTTCTGAATAAAATGCATCACTACGGTATCCGTGGACCTATACTTTCATGGTTTAAAGATTATTTAACAAATAGGCATCAACAACCGTCTTTAATGGGTGAAAAGTCATCCAATATTTCAGTCACTCTTGGTGTTCCTCAGGGCAGCGTACTAGGTCCCATATTATTTTTTATTTATATCAATGACATTACAGATAATTAATTGAATCTAAAACAATTTTATTTGCTGATGACATCATGACATGACAATGTACTTAACTGGTTATCTCTCTCTCTCTCTCTCTCTCTCTCTCTCTCTCTAACACACACACACACACACACACACACACACACACACACACAAGGGGGGGGGGGGGGGCAGGGAACGGCAGGGCACAAGAAGGGGATGGGGTGGGGAAGGGGACTGAGAGGGACAGACTTTCTTGCCTGGGAGCATCGTGAGGCCGAGGCAAAAAAGGTAACTTGAAGTGTAATTGAAAGCACGGAAGGAGCGCAATCCATCAAGGCAAGTGAAGCCTTTATATACTTTCCTTGTACTCCCCGACCCTCAGTATAGCGGTGGTGGTGGTGGTGGTGGTGGTGGGTGGCGGTGGCGGTGGAGTTTCTCTTGCCTGCCACGTGTCTGATAAGTGGTCTCTTGTTCAAGGCGATTTTTTGTGCCTGTTGAAGCCACAAAAAACAGTCTTTCTGAAAGCAGTTTGCAGACAGTGGGTATTTTTTTCCCCCTCTAGGTTTATTAGCACTTTCACATCAAGCACTGGTTTTGTGGCATCCTATTATAGCGGTTCTGGTGCAGAGACAACAATGTTTTATAAGAGCTATTGATGCTCTTTAGTATTGCCTTTTTCATACTGTATTGCAAGAAGCCTACTTTCTCTTTCATGGGAGTAGCAAGGGGACCACTTTCACCCCGCCTCACCCTCGCACCAACCACAAGCCACGTAATATTGCGGCGAGAACATACACTCCATGACCCCGCCGAGGAGAGGTCAGGGTCAAGGAGCGGCAATCAAGGTGTAATCATTCACTGGCAGCCTGCAAACCGACAACACTGACACACATTACAATCACACTCAGCAATAGTCACGTGTAAGTAGCCGCTGCAGGGATAAGAGTGGACACCATATTATACACTTGCAAGGGAGGAAGTGGTGTGTGTCATCAGGGCCACGTGCAGGGCTGAGGCAAGACAGGTCTGTCTGTCTGTCTGTCTGTCTGTCTGTCTGTCTGTCTGTCTGTCTGTGTCTGTCTGTCTGTGTGTGTGTGTCTGTGTGTGTGTGTCTGTGTGTGTCTGTGTGTGTGTGTGTGTGTGTGTGTGTGTGTGTGTGTGCGCGCGCGCGGATGCTAATGCTAAGTGCATATGAGGCAGGAGCGGCGAGGAGTAAGGTAGGGTGAGGCAGGGTGAGGCAGGGGCGGCAAGGAGTGAGGCAGGGTGAGGCAAGGTGAGGCAGGGTGAGGCAGCCTCCAGCACACAGATAATAAAGAGCTAGGGATTCCCGCGGGTCACGGAAGCGAGGTCTTATTCCCGCCGCCATCAGGGCTCCCACTAGCTGATTACGCCACATAACTCACCCCGGTGATTCACGTCATACAATTATTGGTTCATGGTAGATCATGGCGATGATTATTGTTATCTTACAGGGTTCACAGTCTTGCATGGTGCCGCGACCCTGCTTATCTCTGCCCCAGCTCCTTCCCTGCCGTCCTGCTATGTCCCTGCCTACCTCTTCCCCCTGCTCCTTCCCTGTCGTCCTCCTATCCCTTCCTTTCAACGACAATATTCCTTCCTTTCAACGACAATATTCCTCCCTTTCCCGACCCCCGGGTTTCCCTTCCCTACTCCCGGCCGCACATTCCCCAACTCTATATGAGTATGTGGTTTCAGAGTGAAGACGGTTGGCTAACTCCGAAACTAACCATAGGACTTTCTCGAAAATACACTCATTGTGATTCCCATACAAAGTTACCTTCCGATTACCAGGAAACCTAACCAACCGTATATTTATAACCGTAACCTAACGTAACCTAACCTGACGTGTTCAAGAGTAAACGCGACATACTGTTCCAGAAAACGGGTATATGCAACCCGGTCTATATAACGCGGCGGCTAAAACATGTATGTATGTGCCCCGTCATGTATGTGGCGAGACTTTTCTTGACCTAGCCAAGGAAGTATAATGACCCACCCTCCCTCCCTCCCTCCCTCCCTCCCAACCAACCAACCAATCGCCTTCACTCCCTCCCGCCCTCTCTTCAAATCTCCCCCCCTCCCTGCCTTCCTCCCGCACCCCAATCAGTCTCTGCCTTGGCCTCCTCTTCCTACACTTCCTCTCCTTTCTTCCCTCCGCTTTCATATTCTTCTCTTCTTCCCTTGGTTCATCAGGTGGTTCCAGCATTCTTGAGGTGAAGTAACAACGGGATGCGTTACTCTTGGCGTGTCTAAAGTTCCGCCTCAAGCCCGATCTGGAGTCCATGTGTCACCTCGCCATTGTCATTCTCCGGACATTGCCTTTTTTCACCGCTGTTGCTGCTGTTCCTCGCTGCGTGACCGTGCTGGTGTTCCGGCTGTGCAGCAGCGTGCAGCGGTGGTACTCACGGCACCCTTGCAGACCTCCGATGGAAAAGACTTATACTCGCTGCACGTTAAATTGGCGAAAATTGGGCCCCCTCACATCCCACTTCCGAATGCACGGGATTGGCTGAGGTGTTGGGTGTTGGGGCTTTAGGGCGGAACTTGGAGTAAGGCATTCTCACCCAACACCCAACACCTCAGCCAATCCCGTGCGGTCGAAAAGGGCCCCATTTTCGCCAACTTAACGTGCGGCGAGTATATATATAGTTGGTGCAGAGACGATAGGAAAGTTTAGAAAGGATGACACAAATATATGGGTAGGGATGAAAGGTGGATGTAGGTAAGGGGTGTGTATTACAGGAACGACCACGTGTACGTGTAATCCGGCCTCAAGTAGCTTCCTTTTGTTCTTATATTCATCTCTCGGTACTTAGTGTTGAGTGAGCCACTTAGCACCTCATTAACCCCTTGAGACCCCGAGCGTAATTTCCATTGTAATTTGCACAGTCTAATGTGGGTGCCATTGTACGATTTCTAATGAATATAAGCAATATTTTATAGATATGACCAGTTTAGTATCCTTGTCGACTAACTAATTTTGTACATTCAGTTACTTTTCGTAATTTTATGGCTCTACAACATACAATTCTTTTTACCAAAGGAAAGATCTGGGCGTGAAAGAGTTAGTATAATTAAAAATTGTGGAAGGTTTATCATTTGCAGAGGACGTTCCCCTCCTTTTCCGTGCAAAATATTGACCGAAACGAAAATATTGTCTTAGTCTACGAAGAGGAAAGCGAGGTGCATTGTGGGTGCCTAGCGTGGCTTGTTAATGATGCGGTACATATTCTGTTATCGTGTGTCCCATCATCTTACCTCCCATTATCACCATCACACCCGATGCCCACCGATATCTCTCCTTATCCCGCTTATCTTCCCCTCCACGCCCGGCCACACACACACACCCCTTACCCCCCCTCCCTCCTCACGCCCACCCTCCACTACACGCCCCTATCAACACCCCGCCACACCCTTCCTTCCACACTCCATTACACCTGCCTTCACCCCTCTCCACACCTTGCCCACCCCCGCACCCCTCCCCTCCCCTCCACAAAAACCTCCCTCCCCCTCCCACCACTACTTGCCCACACCCCTTCCCTTCCCCCTCTCCACACCTTACCCACCCCCGCACCCCTCCCCTCCCCTCCACAAAAACCTCCCTCCCCCTACCACCACTACTTCCCCCCTTCCCCTCCCTCCCCCCCTTCTTCCCCCTCCACCTGCTCAGTCGCCCATGAACGAGGCACACGACTGCACCTCAAAGCATGGCGTGTTTATATATGTTTACGAAGCAGTCTAAATGCATGAGAAGACACACTTTGTCCCTCTATTCTCTATTCTCGACAATATATATAAGTTACACCAAACATTAAAGACCGAATACATCCACGCCTTGGGCTTGATTCTCTTTCAAAGAACTATCAATGGGCAGCGGGAGTGGCTTTCGCCGTCAAATAAATTCCTGGAAGTGAGCGGTTTTATTATTTTTTTCCTATTGGTTCACGACAGACGGTACACACAGCCATTGAAGCAGCCACATTAACCGAGACGACACAGATAAAAGTATCATCCCTCTATTGCAGAATATTGAGATGTTAATAGAAGTTCAGCCTAAAATATACCTATACTAGATGCAAATATCCTGTCTTGTCATTTAATTTTCGGGGTTAGTAGTTCTCAACATTTTGCTGGTTTCATCGTGTTCTGCATGCGGTAACTCACTTAGCTACACTCGCCGCACGTTAAGTTGGCGAAAATAGGTCCCCTTCACTCCCCCCTTAATTCCGAACGCACGGGATTGGCTGAGGTGTTGGGTGTTGGGTGAGAATGCCTTACTCCAAGTTCCACCCTAAAGCCCCAACACCCAACACCTCAGCCAATCCCGTGCGTTCGGAAAGGGGGAGTGAAGGGAC